>CM055356.1:24948341-24998894 GCA_029228515.1 Populus alba x Populus x berolinensis
CGTTGCCGAAATTTGCCTTTGAATTTCGGGTGATCCCTCTTGAGCATGTATGCTTCTGCTACTTGTTCTACATCAGACTTCTTCCGCAAACGGCGAAACGCTTTGACTCGGTGAGTTTCGCGGCATTCCGACTTCGATGCCCCGGTTGCCGAAATTCAGTTGCCTTTGAATTTCGGGTGATCCCTCTTGAGCATGTATGCTTCTGCTACTTGTTCTACATCAGACTTCTTCCGCAAACGGCGAAACGCTTTGACTCGGTGAGTTTCGCGGCATTCCGACTTCGATTCCCCGTTTGCCGAAATTCAGTTGCCTTTGAATTTCGGGTGATCCCTCTTGAGCATGTATGCTTCTGCTACTTGTTCTACATCAGACTTCTTCCGCAAACGGCGAAACGCTTTGACTCGGTGAGTTTCGCGGCATTCCGACTTCGATTCCCCGGTTGCCGAAATTCAGTTGCCTTTGAATTTCGGGTGATCCCTCTTGAGCATGTATGCTTCTGCTACTTGTTCCACATCATTGTTCCACATCAGACTTCTTCCGCAAACGGCGAAACGCTTTGACTCGGTGAGTTTCGCGGCATTCCGACTTCGATTCCCCGGTTGCGAAATTCAGTTGCCTTTGAATTTCGGGTGATCCCTCTTGAGCATGTATGCTTCTGCTACTTGTTCACATCAGACTTCTTCCGCAAACGGCGAAACGCTTTGACTCGGTGAGTTTCGCGGCATTCCGACTTCGATTCCCCGGTTGCCGAAATTCAGTTGCCTTTGAATTTCGGGTGATCCCTCTTGAGCATGTATGCTTCTGCTACTTGTTCTTCTTCACATCAGACTTCTTCCGCAAACGGCGAAACGCTTTGACTCGGTGAGTTTCGCGGCATTCCGACTTCGATTCCCCGGTTGCCGAAATTCAGTTGCCTTTGAATTTCGGGTGATCCCTCTTGAGCATGTATGCTTCTGCTACTTGTTCTACATCAACTGCTTGTTCCACATCAGACTCTTCAGCAAACGGCGAAACGCTTTGACTCGGTGAGTTTCGCGGCATTCCGACTTCGATTCCCGGTTGCCGAAATTCAGTTGCCTTTGAATTTCGGGTGATCCCTCTTGAGCATGTATGCTTCTGCTACTTGTTCCACATCACTTACATCAGACTTCTTCCGCAAACGGCGAAACGCTTTGACTCGGTGAGTTTCGCGGCATTCCGACTTCGATTCCCCGGTTGCCGAAATTCAGTTGCCTTTGAATTTTCGGGTGATCCCTCTTGAGCATGTATTTTTCTACTTGTTCTACATCAGACTTCTTCCGCAAACGGCGAAACGCTTTGACTCGGTGAGTTTCGCGGCATTCCGACTTCGATTCCCGGTTGCCGAAATTCAGTTGCCTTTGAATTTCGGGTGATCCCTCTTGAGCATGTAAGCTTTGTACTTGTTCTGGTACTTGTTCTACATCACACTCTCTTCCGTAAAACAGCGAAACGTTTCGCTTCGGTGAGTTTCGCGGTATTCCACCTTCGATGACCCGGTTTTGCCGTAATTCATTTGCCTTTGAATTTCGGGTGGATCCCTCTTGAGCATGTATGGCTTCTGCTACTTGTTCTACATCAGACTTCTTCCGCAAATGGCCAAACGCTTTGACAGGGACTGTAGTTTAGCGGAATTTACGATCTTCGATGCCCGGTATCGCCGGAAATTCAGTTTCCTTTGAATTTTTCGGGTGATCCCTCTTGAGCATGTATGCTTCTGCTTCTTGCTACTAGTTCTACACCACACTTCCTTCGCAATAGGGTCGTAAACGCTTTGACTCGGAATGAGTTTCGCGGCATTCCGACTTCGATGCCCGGGTTGCCGAAATTCAAGTTGCCTTTGAATTTCGGGGTGATCCCTCTTGAGCATGACTGTTTTTGCTTACCTTGTTCTACATCACACTCTCTTCCGTAAAAGGCGCAATCCCATTGATTCCTTTAGTGAGTTTCGCGGTATTCCGAATTCGAGACCCGGTTGCCGAAAATTTCAGTTTGCCTTTGAATTTCGGGTGATCCCTCTTGAGCATGTAACTGCTTCTGCTACTTGTTCTACACTCAGACTTCTTCCGCAAATGGCCAAACGCTTTGACAGATGAGTCTTCGCGGCATTCCGACCTTTCGATGCCCCGGTTGCCCAAATATCAGTTGCCTTTTAAATTCGGGTGATCCCTCTTGAGCATGTAATACTTCTGCTACTTTTTCTACACCACACTTGTTCCGCAAGGGCGTAACGCTCCTTGAATGGATAAGTTTCGCGGCATTCCGACTTCGATGCCCAGGTTGCCGAAATTTCAGTTGCCTTTGAATTTTCGGGTGATCCCTCTTGAGCATGTATGCTTTTGGTAATTGTTCTACATCACTTCTTCCACATCTCTTACCGCAAACAGCGAAATGCTTTGACTCGGTGGGTTTCGCGGTTATTCCGACTTCGACGACCCGGTTGCCTGAAAATTTCCGTTTTTGCCTTTTGAATTTCGGGTGATCCCTCTTGAGCATGTATGATTCTGCTACTTGTTCTACTACCATCACACTTCATTCCGCAAGGGCGTTAACGCTTTGGACTCGGATTTGAGTTTCGCGGCATTTCCGACTTCGATGCCACGGTTTGCCGAAATTCAGTTGCCTATTGATTTCGTCGGGTGATCCCTCTTGAGCATTGTAATGCTTCTGCTACTTGTTCTACATCACTCTTGTTCCACATCAACTTCTTCGTAAACAGCGAAACGCTTTGACTCGGTGAAGTTTCGCGGTATTCCGCTTTCGATGACCCGGGTTGCCGAAATTCATTTGCCTTTGAATTGTGGTGATCCCTCTTGAGCATGGTATGCTTCCTGCTACTTGTTCTACATCACACTTCCATTCAGCCAAAGGGACGTAGCGCTTTGACCTGGATGAGTTTCGCGGCATTCCGACTTCGATGCCCCGGTTTTTTTGCCGAAATTCAGTTGCCTTTGAAATTTCGGGTGATCCCTATTGGAAGCATGTTTACTTCTTGCTACTTGTTCTACACCAACACTTCATTTCGCATAGGCGTATCGAAACGCTTTGGATAGGATGCGTTATGGCGGCATTCTGACTTCGATGCCCCCGTTGCCGAAATTCAGTTGCCTTTTAATTTCAGGTGATCCGTCTTGAGCATGTACGTTTCTGCTACTTGTTCTACACCATACTTCATTCCGCAAAGGGCGTAACGCTTTGACTGGTTGAGTTTCGCGGCATTCCGACTTCGATGCCCCGGTTGTCGAAATTCAGTTGCCTTTGAATTTCGGGTGATCCCTCTTGAGCATGTATGCTTTTCCTACTTGTTCTACATCACACTCTCTTCCGCAAACAGCGAAACGCTTTGACTCGGTTGAGAGTCGCGGTTATTCCGACTTCGAACGAGCAACCGGGTGCTGAAATTCCGTTGACCTTAGAATTTCGGGTGATCCCTCTTAAGCATGTAAGCTTCTGCTACTTGTTCTACATCACACGTCATCAGACTTCTTCCGCAAAAGGGCAGATAACGCTTTGACTGGATGAGTTTCAGCGGCATTTCCTGACTTCGATGCCTCGGTGTTTGCCGAAATTCAGTTGCCTTTGAATTTCGGGTGATCCCTCTTGTGCATGTATGCTTTTGATACTTGTTCTGCATCACACTTCTTCCGTAAAACAGCGAAACGCTTTGATTCGAGGTGAGTTTCGCGGTATTCCGCCTTCGAGGACCCGGTTGCCGAAATTCATTTGCCTTTGAATTTCGGGTGATCCCTCTTGAGCATGTTTGCTTCTGCTACTTGTTCTACATCAGACTTCTTCGTTAAATGGGCCAAACGCTTTGACAGGATGAGTTTCGCGGCATTCCGAACTTCCGATGCCCCGGTGTGCCGAAATTCAGTTGCCTTTGAATTTCGGGTGATCCCTCTTGAGCATGTAAGCTTTTGCTACTTGTTCTAACACTCAGACATCTCTTCCGTAAACAGCGAATCGCATCTGATTCCGGTGGGTTTCGCGGTTATTCCGATTTCGATTGACCCGTTGCCGAAATTCAGTTGCCTTTGAATTTCGTGGTGCTCCCTCTTGAGAATGTATGCTTCTGCTACTTGTTCTACATCAGACTTCTTTCAGCAAATGGCCCATACGCTTTTGAACTAGGATGAGTTTCGCGGCCATTCCGACTTCGATGCCACCGGTTGCCCAAATTCAGTTGCCTTTTAATTTCGGGTGATCCCTCTTGTGCATGTATTTCATAATAATCACAACTCCCCCACACTTTCTGCTACTTGTTCTACATCACACTTCATTCCGCAAAGCCGTCGAAACGCTTTGGACTCGATGTGTTTCGTGGCATTTTTTTTCCGACTTCGGATGACTCCGGTTGCCGAAATTTCAGTTGCCTTTGAATTTCGGGTGATCCCTCTTGAGAATGTATGCTTTTGCTACTTGTTCTACATCACACTCTCTTCCGTAAACAGCGAAACGCTTTGACTCAGGTGAGGTTCGCGGTATTCCGACTTCGATGAACCCGAGTTTGCCGAAATTCAGTTGCTTTTGAATTTCGGGTGATCCCTCTGTGAGCATGTATACTTCTGCTACTTGTTCGACGGGCCACACTTCTTCCGCCAACGGCGTTAACGCTTTGACTGGATGGAGTTTCGCGGCATTTCCGACTTCGATGCCCCGGTTGCCCAAATTCAGTTGCGTTTGAATTTCGGTGTGGATCCCTCGCTTGAGCATGTATGCTTTTTGCTACTTGTTCTACTCATCACTCTTCTTTCCGCAAACAGCGAAACGCTTTGACTCGGTGAGTTTCGCTGTATTCCGACTTCGATGACACGGTTGCCGAAATTCAGTTGCCTTTGAATTTCGGGTGATCCCTCTTGAACATGTATGCTTCTGCTACTTCTTCTACATCACACTCTCTTCCGTAAACAGTGAAACGCTTTGATTCGGTGAGTTTCGCGGTATTCCGCCTTCGATGACCCGGTTGCCGAAATTCAGTTGCCTTTGAATTTCGGGTGATCCCTCTTGAGCATGTATGCTTCTGCTACTTGTTGTACATCACACTTCCTTCCGCAAAGGGCATAACGCTTTGACTGGATGAGTTTCACGGCATTCCGACTTCGATGCCCCGGTTGCCGAAATTCAGTTGCCTTTGAATTTCGGGTGATCCCTCTTGAGCATGTATGCTTTTGCTACTTGTTCTACATCACACTCTCTTCCGTAAAAAGCGAAACGCTTTGACTCGGTGAGGTTCGCGGTATTCCGACTTCAATGACCCGGTTGCCGAAATTCAGTTGCCTTTGAATTTCGGGTAATCCCTCTTGAGCATGTATGCTTCTGCTACTTGTTCTACGCCACACTTCCTTCGCAAAGGTCCGACGTAACGCTTTGACTGGATGGAGGTTCGCGGCATTCCGATATTCGATGCCCCGGTTTCCCAAATTCAGTTGCCTTTGAATTTCGGGTGATCCCTCTTGAGCCATGTATGCTTTTTGCTACTTGGTTTACATCATCACTTCTTCCGCAAACAGCGAAACGAATTGACTCGGTGAGTTAGTTGAATTCCGACTCTTCGATGCCCGGTTGCCGAAATTCCGTTGCCTTTGAATTTCGGGTGATCCCTCTTGAGCATGTATGCTTCTGCTACTTGTTCTACATCAGACTTCTTCCGCAAACGGCGAAACGCTTTGACTCGGTGAGTTTCGCGGCATTCCGACTTCGATGCCCCGGTTGCCGAAATTCAGTTGCCTTTGAATTTCGGGTGATCCCTCTTGAGCATGTATGCTTCTGCTACTTGTTCTACATCAGACTTCTTCCGCAAACGGCGAAACGCTTTGACTCGGTGAGTTTCGCGGCATTCCGACTTCGATGCCCCGGTTGCCGAAATTCAGTTGCCTTTGAATTTCGGGTGATCCCTCTTGAGCATGTATGCTTCTGCTACTTGTTCTACATCAGACTTCTTCCGCAAACGGCGAAACGCTTTGACTCGGTGAGTTTCGCGGCATTCCGACTTCGATGCCCCGGTTGCCGAAATTCAGTTGCCTTTGAATTTCGGGTGATCCCTCTTGAGCATGTATGCTTCTGCTACTTGTTCTACATCAGACTTTCTTCCGCAAACGGCGAAACGCTTTGACTCGGTGAGTTTCGCGGCATTCCGACTTCGATGCCCCGGTTGCCGAAATTCAGTTGCCTTTGAATTTCGGGTGATCCCTCTTGAGCATGTATGCTTCTGCTACTTGTTCTACATCAGACTTCTTCCGCAAACGGCGAAACGCTTTGACTCGGTGAGTTTCGCGGCATTCCGACTTCGATGCCCCGGTTGCCGAAATTCAGTTGCCTTTGAATTTCGGGTGATCCCTCTTGAGCATGTATGCTTCTGCTACTTGTTCTACATCAGACTTTCTTCCGCAAACGGCGAAACGCTTTGACTCGGTGAGTTTCGCGGCATTCCGACTTCGATGCCCCGGTTGCCGAAATTCAGTTGCCTTTGAATTTCGGGTGATCCCTCTTGAGCATGTATGCTTCTGCTACTTGTTCTACATCAGACTTCTTCCGCAAACGGCGAAACGCTTTGACTCGGTGAGTTTCGCGGCATTCCGACTTCGATGCCCGGTTGCCGAAATTCAGTTGCCTTTGAATTTCGGGTGATCCCTCTTGAGCATGTATGCTTCTGCTACTTGTTCTACATCAGACTTTCTTCCGCAAACGGCGAAACGCTTTGACTCGGTGAGTTTCGCGGCATTCCGACTTCGATGCCCGGTTGCCGAAATTCAGTTGCCTTTGAATTTCGGGTGATCCCTCTTGAGCATGTATGCTTCTGCTACTTGTTCTACATCAGACTTTCTTCCGCAAACGGCGAAACGCTTTGACTCGGTGAGTTTCGCGGCATTCCGACTTCGATGCCCGGTTGCCGAAATTCAGTTGCCTTTGAATTTCGGGTGATCCCTCTTGAGCATGTATGCTTCTGCTACTTGTTCTACATCAGACTTCTTCCGCAAACGGCGAAACGCTTTGACTCGGTGAGTTTCGCGGCATTCCGACTTCGATGCCCGGTTGCCGAAATTCAGTTGCCTTTGAATTTCGGGTGATCCCTCTTGAGCATGTATGCTTCTGCTACTTGTTCTACATCAGACTTCTTCCGCAAACGGCGAAACGCTTTGACTCGGTGAGTTTCGCGGCATTCCGACTTCGATGCCCCGGTTGCCGAAATTCAGTTGCCTTTGAATTTCGGGTGATCCCTCTTGAGCATGTATGCTTCTGCTACTTGTTCTACATCAGACTTCTTCCGCAAACGGCGAAACGCTTTGACTCGGTGAGTTTCGCGGCATTCCGACTTCGATGCCCCGGTTGCCGAAATTCAGTTGCCTTTGAATTTCGGGTGATCCCTCTTGAGCATGTATGCTTCTGCTACTTGTTCTACATCAGACTTCTTCCGCAAACGGCGAAACGCTTTGACTCGGTGAGTTTCGCGGCATTCCGACTTCGATGCCCCGGTTGCCGAAATTCAGTTGCCTTTGAATTTCGGGTGATCCCTCTTGAGCATGTATGCTTCTGCTACTTGTTCTACATCAGACTTCTTCCGCAAACGGCGAAACGCTTTGACTCGGTGAGTTTCGCGGCATTCCGACTTCGATGCCCCGGTTGCCGAAATTCAGTTGCCTTTGAATTTCGGGTGATCCCTCTTGAGCATGTATGCTTCTGCTACTTGTTCTACATCAGACTTCTTCCGCAAACGGCGAAACGCTTTGACTCGGTGAGTTTCGCGGCATTCCGACTTCGATGCCCCGGTTGCCGAAATTCAGTTGCCTTTGAATTTCGGGTGATCCCTCTTGAGCATGTATGCTTCTGCTACTTGTTCTACATCAGACTTCTTCCGCAAACGGCGAAACGCTTTGACTCGGTGAGTTTCGCGGCATTCCGACTTCGATGCCCCGGTTGCCGAAATTCAGTTGCCTTTGAATTTCGGGTGATCCCTCTTGAGCATGTATGCTTCTGCTACTTGTTCTACATCAGACTTCTTCCGCAAACGGCGAAACGCTTTGACTCGGTGAGTTTCGCGGCATTCCGACTTCGATGCCCGGTTGCCGAAATTCAGTTGCCTTTGAATTTCGGGTGATCCCTCTTGAGCATGTATGCTTCTGCTACTTGTTCTACATCAGACTTCTTCCGCAAACGGCGAAACGCTTTGACTCGGTGAGTTTCGCGGCATTCCGACTTCGATGCCCCGGTTGCCGAAATTCAGTTGCCTTTGAATTTCGGGTGATCCCTCTTGAGCATGTATGCTTCTGCTACTTGTTCTACATCAGACTTCTTCCGCAAACGGCGAAACGCTTTGACTCGGTGAGTTTCGCGGCATTCCGACTTCGATGCCCCGGTTGCCGAAATTCAGTTGCCTTTGAATTTCGGGTGATCCCTCTTGAGCATGTATGCTTCTGCTACTTGTTCTACATCAGACTTCTTCCGCAAACGGCGAAACGCTTTGACTCGGTGAGTTTCGCGGCATTCCGACTTCGATGCCCCGGTTGCCGAAATTCAGTTGCCTTTGAATTTCGGGTGATCCCTCTTGAGCATGTATGCTTCTGCTACTTGTTCTACATCAGACTTCTTCCGCAAACGGCGAAACGCTTTGACTCGGTGAGTTTCGCGGCATTCCGACTTCGATGCCCCGGTTGCCGAAATTCAGTTGCCTTTGAATTTCGGGTGATCCCTCTTGAGCATGTATGCTTCTGCTACTTGTTCTACATCAGACTTCTTCCGCAAACGGCGAAACGCTTTGACTCGGTGAGTTTCGCGGCATTCCGACTTCGATGCCCCGGTTGCCGAAATTCAGTTGCCTTTGAATTTCGGGTGATCCCTCTTGAGCATGTATGCTTCTGCTACTTGTTCTACATCAGACTTCTTCCGCAAACGGCGAAACGCTTTGACTCGGTGAGTTTCGCGGCATTCCGACTTCGATGCCCCGGTTGCCGAAATTCAGTTGCCTTTGAATTTCGGGTGATCCCTCTTGAGCATGTATGCTTCTGCTACTTGTTCTACATCAGACTTCTTCCGCAAACGGCGAAACGCTTTGACTCGGTGAGTTTCGCGGCATTCCGACTTCGATGCCCCGGTTGCCGAAATTCAGTTGCCTTTGAATTTCGGGTGATCCCTCTTGAGCATGTATGCTTCTGCTACTTGTTCTACATCAGACTTCTTCCGCAAACGGCGAAACGCTTTGACTCGGTGAGTTTCGCGGCATTCCGACTTCGATGCCCCGGTTGCCGAAATTCAGTTGCCTTTGAATTTCGGGTGATCCCTCTTGAGCATGTATGCTTCTGCTACTTGTTCTACATCAGACTTCTTCCGCAAACGGCGAAACGCTTTGACTCGGTGAGTTTCGCGGCATTCCGACTTCGATGCCCCGGTTGCCGAAATTCAGTTGCCTTTGAATTTCGGGTGATCCCTCTTGAGCATGTATGCTTCTGCTACTTGTTCTACATCAGACTTCTTCCGCAAACGGCGAAACGCTTTGACTCGGTGAGTTTCGCGGCATTCCGACTTCGATGCCCCGGTTGCCGAAATTCAGTTGCCTTTGAATTTCGGGTGATCCCTCTTGAGCATGTATGCTTCTGCTACTTGTTCTACATCAGACTTCTTCCGCAAACGGCGAAACGCTTTGACTCGGTGAGTTTCGCGGCATTCCGACTTCGATGCCCCGGTTGCCGAAATTCAGTTGCCTTTGAATTTCGGGTGATCCCTCTTGAGCATGTATGCTTCTGCTACTTGTTCTACATCAGACTTCTTCCGCAAACGGCGAAACGCTTTGACTCGGTGAGTTTCGCGGCATTCCGACTTCGATGCCCCGGTTGCCGAAATTCAGTTGCCTTTGAATTTCGGGTGATCCCTCTTGAGCATGTATGCTTCTGCTACTTGTTCTACATCAGACTTCTTCCGCAAACGGCGAAACGCTTTGACTCGGTGAGTTTCGCGGCATTCCGACTTCGATGCCCCGGTTGCCGAAATTCAGTTGCCTTTGAATTTCGGGTGATCCCTCTTGAGCATGTATGCTTCTGCTACTTGTTCTACATCAGACTTCTTCCGCAAACGGCGAAACGCTTTGACTCGGTGAGTTTCGCGGCATTCCGACTTCGATGCCCGGTTGCCGAAATTCAGTTGCCTTTGAATTTCGGGTGATCCCTCTTGAGCATGTATGCTTCTGCTACTTGTTCTACATCAGACTTCTTCCGCAAACGGCGAAACGCTTTGACTCGGTGAGTTTCGCGGCATTCCGACTTCGATGCCCGGTTGCCGAAATTCAGTTGCCTTTGAATTTCGGGTGATCCCTCTTGAGCATGTATGCTTCTGCTACTTGTTCTACATCAGACTTCTTCCGCAAACGGCGAAACGCTTTGACTCGGTGAGTTTCGCGGCATTCCGACTTCGATGCCCCGGTTGCCGAAATTCAGTTGCCTTTGAATTTCGGGTGATCCCTCTTGAGCATGTATGCTTCTGCTACTTGTTCTACATCAGACTTCTTCCGCAAACGGCGAAACGCTTTGACTCGGTGAGTTTCGCGGCATTCCGACTTCGATGCCCCGGTTGCCGAAATTCAGTTGCCTTTGAATTTCGGGTGATCCCTCTTGAGCATGTATGCTTCTGCTACTTGTTCTACATCAGACTTCTTCCGCAAACGGCGAAACGCTTTGACTCGGTGAGTTTCGCGGCATTCCGACTTCGATGCCCCGGTTGCCGAAATTCAGTTGCCTTTGAATTTCGGGTGATCCCTCTTGAGCATGTATGCTTCTGCTACTTGTTCTACATCAGACTTCTTCCGCAAACGGCGAAACGCTTTGACTCGGTGAGTTTCGCGGCATTCCGACTTCGATGCCCCGGTTGCCGAAATTCAGTTGCCTTTGAATTTCGGGTGATCCCTCTTGAGCATGTATGCTTCTGCTACTTGTTCTACATCAGACTTCTTCCGCAAACGGCGAAACGCTTTGACTCGGTGAGTTTCGCGGCATTCCGACTTCGATGCCCCGGTTGCCGAAATTCAGTTGCCTTTGAATTTCGGGTGATCCCTCTTGAGCATGTATGCTTCTGCTACTTGTTCTACATCAGACTTCTTCCGCAAACGGCGAAACGCTTTGACTCGGTGAGTTTCGCGGCATTCCGACTTCGATGCCCCGGTTGCCGAAATTCAGTTGCCTTTGAATTTCGGGTGATCCCTCTTGAGCATGTATGCTTCTGCTACTTGTTCTACATCAGACTTCTTCCGCAAACGGCGAAACGCTTTGACTCGGTGAGTTTCGCGGCATTCCGACTTCGATGCCCCGGTTGCCGAAATTCAGTTGCCTTTGAATTTCGGGTGATCCCTCTTGAGCATGTATGCTTCTGCTACTTGTTCTACATCAGACTTCTTCCGCAAACGGCGAAACGCTTTGACTCGGTGAGTTTCGCGGCATTCCGACTTCGATGCCCCGGTTGCCGAAATTCAGTTGCCTTTGAATTTCGGGTGATCCCTCTTGAGCATGTATGCTTCTGCTACTTGTTCTACATCAGACTTCTTCCGCAAACGGCGAAACGCTTTGACTCGGTGAGTTTCGCGGCATTCCGACTTCGATGCCCCGGTTGCCGAAATTCAGTTGCCTTTGAATTTCGGGTGATCCCTCTTGAGCATGTATGCTTCTGCTACTTGTTCTACATCAGACTTCTTCCGCAAACGGCGAAACGCTTTGACTCGGTGAGTTTCGCGGCATTCCGACTTCGATGCCCCGGTTGCCGAAATTCAGTTGCCTTTGAATTTCGGGTGATCCCTCTTGAGCATGTATGCTTCTGCTACTTGTTCTACATCAGACTTCTTCCGCAAACGGCGAAACGCTTTGACTCGGTGAGTTTCGCGGCATTCCGACTTCGATGCCCGGTTGCCGAAATTCAGTTGCCTTTGAATTTCGGGTGATCCCTCTTGAGCATGTATGCTTCTGCTACTTGTTCTACATCAGACTTCTTCCGCAAACGGCGAAACGCTTTGACTCGGTGAGTTTCGCGGCATTCCGACTTCGATGCCCCGGTTGCCGAAATTCAGTTGCCTTTGAATTTCGGGTGATCCCTCTTGAGCATGTATGCTTCTGCTACTTGTTCTACATCAGACTTCTTCCGCAAACGGCGAAACGCTTTGACTCGGTGAGTTTCGCGGCATTCCGACTTCGATGCCCCGGTTGCCGAAATTCAGTTGCCTTTGAATTTCGGGTGATCCCTCTTGAGCATGTATGCTTCTGCTACTTGTTCTACATCAGACTTCTTCCGCAAACGGCGAAACGCTTTGACTCGGTGAGTTTCGCGGCATTCCGACTTCGATGCCCCGGTTGCCGAAATTCAGTTGCCTTTGAATTTCGGGTGATCCCTCTTGAGCATGTATGCTTCTGCTACTTGTTCTACATCAGACTTCTTCCGCAAACGGCGAAACGCTTTGACTCGGTGAGTTTCGCGGCATTCCGACTTCGATGCCCCGGTTGCCGAAATTCAGTTGCCTTTGAATTTCGGGTGATCCCTCTTGAGCATGTATGCTTCTGCTACTTGTTCTACATCAGACTTCTTCCGCAAACGGCGAAACGCTTTGACTCGGTGAGTTTCGCGGCATTCCGACTTCGATGCCCCGGTTGCCGAAATTCAGTTGCCTTTGAATTTCGGGTGATCCCTCTTGAGCATGTATGCTTCTGCTACTTGTTCTACATCAGACTTCTTCCGCAAACGGCGAAACGCTTTGACTCGGTGAGTTTCGCGGCATTCCGACTTCGATGCCCCGGTTGCCGAAATTCAGTTGCCTTTGAATTTCGGGTGATCCCTCTTGAGCATGTATGCTTCTGCTACTTGTTCTACATCAGACTTCTTCCGCAAACGGCGAAACGCTTTGACTCGGTGAGTTTCGCGGCATTCCGACTTCGATGCCCCGGTTGCCGAAATTCAGTTGCCTTTGAATTTCGGGTGATCCCTCTTGAGCATGTATGCTTCTGCTACTTGTTCTACATCAGACTTCTTCCGCAAACGGCGAAACGCTTTGACTCGGTGAGTTTCGCGGCATTCCGACTTCGATGCCCCGGTTGCCGAAATTCAGTTGCCTTTGAATTTCGGGTGATCCCTCTTGAGCATGTATGCTTCTGCTACTTGTTCTACATCAGACTTCTTCCGCAAACGGCGAAACGCTTTGACTCGGTGAGTTTCGCGGCATTCCGACTTCGATGCCCCGGTTGCCGAAATTCAGTTGCCTTTGAATTTCGGGTGATCCCTCTTGAGCATGTATGCTTCTGCTACTTGTTCTACATCAGACTTCTTCCGCAAACGGCGAAACGCTTTGACTCGGTGAGTTTCGCGGCATTCCGACTTCGATGCCCGGTTGCCGAAATTCAGTTGCCTTTGAATTTCGGGTGATCCCTCTTGAGCATGTATGCTTCTGCTACTTGTTCTACATCAGACTTCTTCCGCAAACGGCGAAACGCTTTGACTCGGTGAGTTTCGCGGCATTCCGACTTCGATGCCCCGGTTGCCGAAATTCAGTTGCCTTTGAATTTCGGGTGATCCCTCTTGAGCATGTATGCTTCTGCTACTTGTTCTACATCAGACTTCTTCCGCAAACGGCGAAACGCTTTGACTCGGTGAGTTTCGCGGCATTCCGACTTCGATGCCCCGGTTGCCGAAATTCAGTTGCCTTTGAATTTCGGGTGATCCCTCTTGAGCATGTATGCTTCTGCTACTTGTTCTACATCAGACTTCTTCCGCAAACGGCGAAACGCTTTGACTCGGTGAGTTTCGCGGCATTCCGACTTCGATGCCCCGGTTGCCGAAATTCAGTTGCCTTTGAATTTCGGGTGATCCCTCTTGAGCATGTATGCTTCTGCTACTTGTTCTACATCAGACTTCTTCCGCAAACGGCGAAACGCTTTGACTCGGTGAGTTTCGCGGCATTCCGACTTCGATGCCCCGGTTGCCGAAATTCAGTTGCCTTTGAATTTCGGGTGATCCCTCTTGAGCATGTATGCTTCTGCTACTTGTTCTACATCAGACTTCTTCCGCAAACGGCGAAACGCTTTGACTCGGTGAGTTTCGCGGCATTCCGACTTCGATGCCCCGGTTGCCGAAATTCAGTTGCCTTTGAATTTCGGGTGATCCCTCTTGAGCATGTATGCTTCTGCTACTTGTTCTACATCAGACTTCTTCCGCAAACGGCGAAACGCTTTGACTCGGTGAGTTTCGCGGCATTCCGACTTCGATGCCCCGGTTGCCGAAATTCAGTTGCCTTTGAATTTCGGGTGATCCCTCTTGAGCATGTATGCTTCTGCTACTTGTTCTACATCAGACTTCTTCCGCAAACGGCGAAACGCTTTGACTCGGTGAGTTTCGCGGCATTCCGACTTCGATGCCCCGGTTGCCGAAATTCAGTTGCCTTTGAATTTCGGGTGATCCCTCTTGAGCATGTATGCTTCTGCTACTTGTTCTACATCAGACTTCTTCCGCAAACGGCGAAACGCTTTGACTCGGTGAGTTTCGCGGCATTCCGACTTCGATGCCCCGGTTGCCGAAATTCAGTTGCCTTTGAATTTCGGGTGATCCCTCTTGAGCATGTATGCTTCTGCTACTTGTTCTACATCAGACTTCTTCCGCAAACGGCGAAACGCTTTGACTCGGTGAGTTTCGCGGCATTCCGACTTCGATGCCCCGGTTGCCGAAATTCAGTTGCCTTTGAATTTCGGGTGATCCCTCTTGAGCATGTATGCTTCTGCTACTTGTTCTACATCAGACTTCTTCCGCAAACGGCGAAACGCTTTGACTCGGTGAGTTTCGCGGCATTCCGACTTCGATGCCCCGGTTGCCGAAATTCAGTTGCCTTTGAATTTCGGGTGATCCCTCTTGAGCATGTATGCTTCTGCTACTTGTTCTACATCAGACTTCTTCCGCAAACGGCGAAACGCTTTGACTCGGTGAGTTTCGCGGCATTCCGACTTCGATGCCCCGGTTGCCGAAATTCAGTTGCCTTTGAATTTCGGGTGATCCCTCTTGAGCATGTATGCTTCTGCTACTTGTTCTACATCAGACTTCTTCCGCAAACGGCGAAACGCTTTGACTCGGTGAGTTTCGCGGCATTCCGACTTCGATGCCCCGGTTGCCGAAATTCAGTTGCCTTTGAATTTCGGGTGATCCCTCTTGAGCATGTATGCTTCTGCTACTTGTTCTACATCAGACTTCTTCCGCAAACGGCGAAACGCTTTGACTCGGTGAGTTTCGCGGCATTCCGACTTCGATGCCCCGGTTGCCGAAATTCAGTTGCCTTTGAATTTCGGGTGATCCCTCTTGAGCATGTATGCTTCTGCTACTTGTTCTACATCAGACTTCTTCCGCAAACGGCGAAACGCTTTGACTCGGTGAGTTTCGCGGCATTCCGACTTCGATGCCCCGGTTGCCGAAATTCAGTTGCCTTTGAATTTCGGGTGATCCCTCTTGAGCATGTATGCTTCTGCTACTTGTTCTACATCAGACTTCTTCCGCAAACGGCGAAACGCTTTGACTCGGTGAAACGCGCTCGGCGAAAGTTTCGCGGCATTCCGACTTCGATGCCCCGGTTGCCGAAATTCAGTTGCCTTTGAATTTCGGGTGATCCCTCTTGAGCATGTATGCTTCTGCTACTTGTTCTACATCAGACTTCTTCCGCAAACGGCGAAACGCTTTGACTCGGTGAGTTTCGCGGCATTCCGACTTCGATGCCCCGGTTGCCGAAATTCAGTTGCCTTTGAATTTCGGGTGATCCCTCTTGAGCATGTATGCTTCTGCTACTTGTTCTACATCAGACTTCTTCCGCAAACGGCGAAACGCTTTGACTCGGTGAGTTTCGCGGCATTCCGACTTCGATGCCCCGGTTGCCGAAATTCAGTTGCCTTTGAATTTCGGGTGATCCCTCTTGAGCATGTATGCTTCTGCTACTTGTTCTACATCAGACTTCTTCCGCAAACGGCGAAACGCTTTGACTCGGTGAGTTTCGCGGCATTCCGACTTCGATGCCCGGTTGCCGAAATTCAGTTGCCTTTGAATTTCGGGTGATCCCTCTTGAGCATGTATGCTTCTGCTACTTGTTCTACATCAGACTTCTTCCGCAAACGGCGAAACGCTTTGACTCGGTGAGTTTCGCGGCATTCCGACTTCGATGCCCCGGTTGCCGAAATTCAGTTGCCTTTGAATTTCGGGTGATCCCTCTTGAGCATGTATGCTTCTGCTACTTGTTCTACATCAGACTTCTTCCGCAAACGGCGAAACGCTTTGACTCGGTGAGTTTCGCGGCATTCCGACTTCGATGCCCCGGTTGCCGAAATTCAGTTGCCTTTGAATTTCGGGTGATCCCTCTTGAGCATGTATGCTTCTGCTACTTGTTCTACATCAGACTTCTTCCGCAAACGGCGAAACGCTTTGACTCGGTGAGTTTCGCGGCATTCCGACTTCGATGCCCCGGTTGCCGAAATTCAGTTGCCTTTGAATTTCGGGTGATCCCTCTTGAGCATGTATGCTTCTGCTACTTGTTCTACATCAGACTTCTTCCGCAAACGGCGAAACGCTTTGACTCGGTGAGTTTCGCGGCATTCCGACTTCGATGCCCCGGTTGCCGAAATTCAGTTGCCTTTGAATTTCGGGTGATCCCTCTTGAGCATGTATGCTTCTGCTACTTGTTCTACATCAGACTTCTTCCGCAAACGGCGAAACGCTTTGACTCGGTGAGTTTCGCGGCATTCCGACTTCGATGCCCCGGTTGCCGAAATTCAGTTGCCTTTGAATTTCGGGTGATCCCTCTTGAGCATGTATGCTTCTGCTACTTGTTCTACATCAGACTTCTTCCGCAAACGGCGAAACGCTTTGACTCGGTGAGTTTCGCGGCATTCCGACTTCGATGCCCCGGTTGCCGAAATTCAGTTGCCTTTGAATTTCGGGTGATCCCTCTTGAGCATGTATGCTTCTGCTACTTGTTCTACATCAGACTTCTTCCGCAAACGGCGAAACGCTTTGACTCGGTGAGTTTCGCGGCATTCCGACTTCGATGCCCCGGTTGCCGAAATTCAGTTGCCTTTGAATTTCGGGTGATCCCTCTTGAGCATGTATGCTTCTGCTACTTGTTCTACATCAGACTTCTTCCGCAAACGGCGAAACGCTTTGACTCGGTGAGTTTCGCGGCATTCCGACTTCGATGCCCGGTTGCCGAAATTCAGTTGCCTTTGAATTTCGGGTGATCCCTCTTGAGCATGTATGCTTCTGCTACTTGTTCTACATCAGACTTCTTCCGCAAACGGCGAAACGCTTTGACTCGGTGAGTTTCGCGGCATTCCGACTTCGATGCCCCGGTTGCCGAAATTCAGTTGCCTTTGAATTTCGGGTGATCCCTCTTGAGCATGTATGCTTCTGCTACTTGTTCTACATCAGACTTCTTCCGCAAACGGCGAAACGCTTTGACTCGGTGAGTTTCGCGGCATTCCGACTTCGATGCCCCGGTTGCCGAAATTCAGTTGCCTTTGAATTTCGGGTGATCCCTCTTGAGCATGTATGCTTCTGCTACTTGTTCTACATCAGACTTCTTCCGCAAACGGCGAAACGCTTTGACTCGGTGAGTTTCGCGGCATTCCGACTTCGATGCCCCGGTTGCCGAAATTCAGTTGCCTTTGAATTTCGGGTGATCCCTCTTGAGCATGTATGCTTCTGCTACTTGTTCTACATCAGACTTCTTCCGCAAACGGCGAAACGCTTTGACTCGGTGAGTTTCGCGGCATTCCGACTTCGATGCCCCGGTTGCCGAAATTCAGTTGCCTTTGAATTTCGGGTGATCCCTCTTGAGCATGTATGCTTCTGCTACTTGTTCTACATCAGACTTCTTCCGCAAACGGCGAAACGCTTTGACTCGGTGAGTTTCGCGGCATTCCGACTTCGATGCCCCGGTTGCCGAAATTCAGTTGCCTTTGAATTTCGGGTGATCCCTCTTGAGCATGTATGCTTCTGCTACTTGTTCTACATCAGACTTCTTCCGCAAACGGCGAAACGCTTTGACTCGGTGAGTTTCGCGGCATTCCGACTTCGATGCCCCGGTTGCCGAAATTCAGTTGCCTTTGAATTTCGGGTGATCCCTCTTGAGCATGTATGCTTCTGCTACTTGTTCTACATCAGACTTCTTCCGCAAACGGCGAAACGCTTTGACTCGGTGAGTTTCGCGGCATTCCGACTTCGATGCCCCGGTTGCCGAAATTCAGTTGCCTTTGAATTTCGGGTGATCCCTCTTGAGCATGTATGCTTCTGCTACTTGTTCTACATCAGACTTCTTCCGCAAACGGCGAAACGCTTTGACTCGGTGAGTTTCGCGGCATTCCGACTTCGATGCCCGGTTGCCGAAATTCAGTTGCCTTTGAATTTCGGGTGATCCCTCTTGAGCATGTATGCTTCTGCTACTTGTTCTACATCAGACTTCTTCCGCAAACGGCGAAACGCTTTGACTCGGTGAGTTTCGCGGCATTCCGACTTCGATGCCCCGGTTGCCGAAATTCAGTTGCCTTTGAATTTCGGGTGATCCCTCTTGAGCATGTATGCTTCTGCTACTTGTTCTACATCAGACTTCTTCCGCAAACGGCGAAACGCTTTGACTCGGTGAGTTTCGCGGCATTCCGACTTCGATGCCCCGGTTGCCGAAATTCAGTTGCCTTTGAATTTCGGGTGATCCCTCTTGAGCATGTATGCTTCTGCTACTTGTTCTACATCAGACTTCTTCCGCAAACGGCGAAACGCTTTGACTCGGTGAGTTTCGCGGCATTCCGACTTCGATGCCCCGGTTGCCGAAATTCAGTTGCCTTTGAATTTCGGGTGATCCCTCTTGAGCATGTATGCTTCTGCTACTTGTTCTACATCAGACTTCTTCCGCAAACGGCGAAACGCTTTGACTCGGTGAGTTTCGCGGCATTCCGACTTCGATGCCCCGGTTGCCGAAATTCAGTTGCCTTTGAATTTCGGGTGATCCCTCTTGAGCATGTATGCTTCTGCTACTTGTTCTACATCAGACTTCTTCCGCAAACGGCGAAACGCTTTGACTCGGTGAGTTTCGCGGCATTCCGACTTCGATGCCCCGGTTGCCGAAATTCAGTTGCCTTTGAATTTCGGGTGATCCCTCTTGAGCATGTATGCTTCTGCTACTTGTTCTACATCAGACTTCTTCCGCAAACGGCGAAACGCTTTGACTCGGTGAGTTTCGCGGCATTCCGACTTCGATGCCCCGGTTGCCGAAATTCAGTTGCCTTTGAATTTCGGGTGATCCCTCTTGAGCATGTATGCTTCTGCTACTTGTTCTACATCAGACTTCTTCCGCAAACGGCGAAACGCTTTGACTCGGTGAGTTTCGCGGCATTCCGACTTCGATGCCCGGTTGCCGAAATTCAGTTGCCTTTGAATTTCGGGTGATCCCTCTTGAGCATGTATGCTTCTGCTACTTGTTCTACATCAGACTTCTTCCGCAAACGGCGAAACGCTTTGACTCGGTGAGTTTCGCGGCATTCCGACTTCGATGCCCCGGTTGCCGAAATTCAGTTGCCTTTGAATTTCGGGTGATCCCTCTTGAGCATGTATGCTTCTGCTACTTGTTCTACATCAGACTTCTTCCGCAAACGGCGAAACGCTTTGACTCGGTGAGTTTCGCGGCATTCCGACTTCGATGCCCCGGTTGCCGAAATTCAGTTGCCTTTGAATTTCGGGTGATCCCTCTTGAGCATGTATGCTTCTGCTACTTGTTCTACATCAGACTTCTTCCGCAAACGGCGAAACGCTTTGACTCGGTGAGTTTCGCGGCATTCCGACTTCGATGCCCCGGTTGCCGAAATTCAGTTGCCTTTGAATTTCGGGTGATCCCTCTTGAGCATGTATGCTTCTGCTACTTGTTCTACATCAGACTTCTTCCGCAAACGGCGAAACGCTTTGACTCGGTGAGTTTCGCGGCATTCCGACTTCGATGCCCCGGTTGCCGAAATTCAGTTGCCTTTGAATTTCGGGTGATCCCTCTTGAGCATGTATGCTTCTGCTACTTGTTCTACATCAGACTTCTTCCGCAAACGGCGAAACGCTTTGACTCGGTGAGTTTCGCGGCATTCCGACTTCGATGCCCCGGTTGCCGAAATTCAGTTGCCTTTGAATTTCGGGTGATCCCTCTTGAGCATGTATGCTTCTGCTACTTGTTCTACATCAGACTTCTTCCGCAAACGGCGAAACGCTTTGACTCGGTGAGTTTCGCGGCATTCCGACTTCGATGCCCGGTTGCCGAAATTCAGTTGCCTTTGAATTTCGGGTGATCCCTCTTGAGCATGTATGCTTCTGCTACTTGTTCTACATCAGACTTCTTCCGCAAACGGCGAAACGCTTTGACTCGGTGAGTTTCGCGGCATTCCGACTTCGATGCCCCGGTTGCCGAAATTCAGTTGCCTTTGAATTTCGGGTGATCCCTCTTGAGCATGTATGCTTCTGCTACTTGTTCTACATCAGACTTCTTCCGCAAACGGCGAAACGCTTTGACTCGGTGAGTTTCGCGGCATTCCGACTTCGATGCCCGGTTGCCGAAATTCAGTTGCCTTTGAATTTCGGGTGATCCCTCTTGAGCATGTATGCTTCTGCTACTTGTTCTACATCAGACTTCTTCCGCAAACGGCGAAACGCTTTGACTCGGTGAGTTTCGCGGCATTCCGACTTCGATGCCCCGGTTGCCGAAATTCAGTTGCCTTTGAATTTCGGGTGATCCCTCTTGAGCATGTATGCTTCTGCTACTTGTTCTACATCAGACTTCTTCCGCAAACGGCGAAACGCTTTGACTCGGTGAGTTTCGCGGCATTCCGACTTCGATGCCCCGGTTGCCGAAATTCAGTTGCCTTTGAATTTCGGGTGATCCCTCTTGAGCATGTATGCTTCTGCTACTTGTTCTACATCAGACTTCTTCCGCAAACGGCGAAACGCTTTGACTCGGTGAGTTTCGCGGCATTCCGACTTCGATGCCCCGGTTGCCGAAATTCAGTTGCCTTTGAATTTCGGGTGATCCCTCTTGAGCATGTATGCTTCTGCTACTTGTTCTACATCAGACTTCTTCCGCAAACGGCGAAACGCTTTGACTCGGTGAGTTTCGCGGCATTCCGACTTCGATGCCCCGGTTGCCGAAATTCAGTTGCCTTTGAATTTCGGGTGATCCCTCTTGAGCATGTATGCTTCTGCTACTTGTTCTACATCAGACTTCTTCCGCAAACGGCGAAACGCTTTGACTCGGTGAGTTTCGCGGCATTCCGACTTCGATGCCCCGGTTGCCGAAATTCAGTTGCCTTTGAATTTCGGGTGATCCCTCTTGAGCATGTATGCTTCTGCTACTTGTTCTACATCAGACTTCTTCCGCAAACGGCGAAACGCTTTGACTCGGTGAGTTTCGCGGCATTCCGACTTCGATGCCCCGGTTGCCGAAATTCAGTTGCCTTTGAATTTCGGGTGATCCCTCTTGAGCATGTATGCTTCTGCTACTTGTTCTACATCAGACTTCTTCCGCAAACGGCGAAACGCTTTGACTCGGTGAGTTTCGCGGCATTCCGACTTCGATGCCCCGGTTGCCGAAATTCAGTTGCCTTTGAATTTCGGGTGATCCCTCTTGAGCATGTATGCTTCTGCTACTTGTTCTACATCAGACTTCTTCCGCAAACGGCGAAACGCTTTGACTCGGTGAGTTTCGCGGCATTCCGACTTCGATGCCCCGGTTGCCGAAATTCAGTTGCCTTTGAATTTCGGGTGATCCCTCTTGAGCATGTATGCTTCTGCTACTTGTTCTACATCAGACTTCTTCCGCAAACGGCGAAACGCTTTGACTCGGTGAGTTTCGCGGCATTCCGACTTCGATGCCCCGGTTGCCGAAATTCAGTTGCCTTTGAATTTCGGGTGATCCCTCTTGAGCATGTATGCTTCTGCTACTTGTTCTACATCAGACTTCTTCCGCAAACGGCGAAACGCTTTGACTCGGTGAGTTTCGCGGCATTCCGACTTCGATGCCCCGGTTGCCGAAATTCAGTTGCCTTTGAATTTCGGGTGATCCCTCTTGAGCATGTATGCTTCTGCTACTTGTTCTACATCAGACTTCTTCCGCAAACGGCGAAACGCTTTGACTCGGTGAGTTTCGCGGCATTCCGACTTCGATGCCCCGGTTGCCGAAATTCAGTTGCCTTTGAATTTCGGGTGATCCCTCTTGAGCATGTATGCTTCTGCTACTTGTTCTACATCAGACTTCTTCCGCAAACGGCGAAACGCTTTGACTCGGTGAGTTTCGCGGCATTCCGACTTCGATGCCCCGGTTGCCGAAATTCAGTTGCCTTTGAATTTCGGGTGATCCCTCTTGAGCATGTATGCTTCTGCTACTTGTTCTACATCAGACTTCTTCCGCAAACGGCGAAACGCTTTGACTCGGTGAGTTTCGCGGCATTCCGACTTCGATGCCCCGGTTGCCGAAATTCAGTTGCCTTTGAATTTCGGGTGATCCCTCTTGAGCATGTATGCTTCTGCTACTTGTTCTACATCAGACTTCTTCCGCAAACGGCGAAACGCTTTGACTCGGTGAGTTTCGCGGCATTCCGACTTCGATGCCCCGGTTGCCGAAATTCAGTTGCCTTTGAATTTCGGGTGATCCCTCTTGAGCATGTATGCTTCTGCTACTTGTTCTACATCAGACTTCTTCCGCAAACGGCGAAACGCTTTGACTCGGTGAGTTTCGCGGCATTCCGACTTCGATGCCCCGGTTGCCGAAATTCAGTTGCCTTTGAATTTCGGGTGATCCCTCTTGAGCATGTATGCTTCTGCTACTTGTTCTACATCAGACTTCTTCCGCAAACGGCGAAACGCTTTGACTCGGTGAGTTTCGCGGCATTCCGACTTCGATGCCCCGGTTGCCGAAATTCAGTTGCCTTTGAATTTCGGGTGATCCCTCTTGAGCATGTATGCTTCTGCTACTTGTTCTACATCAGACTTCTTCCGCAAACGGCGAAACGCTTTGACTCGGTGAGTTTCGCGGCATTCCGACTTCGATGCCCCGGTTGCCGAAATTCAGTTGCCTTTGAATTTCGGGTGATCCCTCTTGAGCATGTATGCTTCTGCTACTTGTTCTACATCAGACTTCTTCCGCAAACGGCGAAACGCTTTGACTCGGTGAGTTTCGCGGCATTCCGACTTCGATGCCCCGGTTGCCGAAATTCAGTTGCCTTTGAATTTCGGGTGATCCCTCTTGAGCATGTATGCTTCTGCTACTTGTTCTACATCAGACTTCTTCCGCAAACGGCGAAACGCTTTGACTCGGTGAGTTTCGCGGCATTCCGACTTCGATGCCCCGGTTGCCGAAATTCAGTTGCCTTTGAATTTCGGGTGATCCCTCTTGAGCATGTATGCTTCTGCTACTTGTTCTACATCAGACTTCTTCCGCAAACGGCGAAACGCTTTGACTCGGTGAGTTTCGCGGCATTCCGACTTCGATGCCCCGGTTGCCGAAATTCAGTTGCCTTTGAATTTCGGGTGATCCCTCTTGAGCATGTATGCTTCTGCTACTTGTTCTACATCAGACTTCTTCCGCAAACGGCGAAACGCTTTGACTCGGTGAGTTTCGCGGCATTCCGACTTCGATGCCCCGGTTGCCGAAATTCAGTTGCCTTTGAATTTCGGGTGATCCCTCTTGAGCATGTATGCTTCTGCTACTTGTTCTACATCAGACTTCTTCCGCAAACGGCGAAACGCTTTGACTCGGTGAGTTTCGCGGCATTCCGACTTCGATGCCCGGTTGCCGAAATTCAGTTGCCTTTGAATTTCGGGTGATCCCTCTTGAGCATGTATGCTTCTGCTACTTGTTCTACATCAGACTTCTTCCGCAAACGGCGAAACGCTTTGACTCGGTGAGTTTCGCGGCATTCCGACTTCGATGCCCCGGTTGCCGAAATTCAGTTGCCTTTGAATTTCGGGTGATCCCTCTTGAGCATGTATGCTTCTGCTACTTGTTCTACATCAGACTTCTTCCGCAAACGGCGAAACGCTTTGACTCGGTGAGTTTCGCGGCATTCCGACTTCGATGCCCCGGTTGCCGAAATTCAGTTGCCTTTGAATTTCGGGTGATCCCTCTTGAGCATGTATGCTTCTGCTACTTGTTCTACATCAGACTTCTTCCGCAAACGGCGAAACGCTTTGACTCGGTGAGTTTCGCGGCATTCCGACTTCGATGCCCCGGTTGCCGAAATTCAGTTGCCTTTGAATTTCGGGTGATCCCTCTTGAGCATGTATGCTTCTGCTACTTGTTCTACATCAGACTTCTTCCGCAAACGGCGAAACGCTTTGACTCGGTGAGTTTCGCGGCATTCCGACTTCGATGCCCGGTTGCCGAAATTCAGTTGCCTTTGAATTTCGGGTGATCCCTCTTGAGCATGTATGCTTCTGCTACTTGTTCTACATCAGACTTCTTCCGCAAACGGCGAAACGCTTTGACTCGGTGAGTTTCGCGGCATTCCGACTTCGATGCCCCGGTTGCCGAAATTCAGTTGCCTTTGAATTTCGGGTGATCCCTCTTGAGCATGTATGCTTCTGCTACTTGTTCTACATCAGACTTCTTCCGCAAACGGCGAAACGCTTTGACTCGGTGAGTTTCGCGGCATTCCGACTTCGATGCCCCGGTTGCCGAAATTCAGTTGCCTTTGAATTTCGGGTGATCCCTCTTGAGCATGTATGCTTCTGCTACTTGTTCTACATCAGACTTCTTCCGCAAACGGCGAAACGCTTTGACTCGGTGAGTTTCGCGGCATTCCGACTTCGATGCCCCGGTTGCCGAAATTCAGTTGCCTTTGAATTTCGGGTGATCCCTCTTGAGCATGTATGCTTCTGCTACTTGTTCTACATCAGACTTCTTCCGCAAACGGCGAAACGCTTTGACTCGGTGAGTTTCGCGGCATTCCGACTTCGATGCCCCGGTTGCCGAAATTCAGTTGCCTTTGAATTTCGGGTGATCCCTCTTGAGCATGTATGCTTCTGCTACTTGTTCTACATCAGACTTCTTCCGCAAACGGCGAAACGCTTTGACTCGGTGAGTTTCGCGGCATTCCGACTTCGATGCCCCGGTTGCCGAAATTCAGTTGCCTTTGAATTTCGGGTGATCCCTCTTGAGCATGTATGCTTCTGCTACTTGTTCTACATCAGACTTCTTCCGCAAACGGCGAAACGCTTTGACTCGGTGAGTTTCGCGGCATTCCGACTTCGATGCCCCGGTTGCCGAAATTCAGTTGCCTTTGAATTTCGGGTGATCCCTCTTGAGCATGTATGCTTCTGCTACTTGTTCTACATCAGACTTCTTCCGCAAACGGCGAAACGCTTTGACTCGGTGAGTTTCGCGGCATTCCGACTTCGATGCCCCGGTTGCCGAAATTCAGTTGCCTTTGAATTTCGGGTGATCCCTCTTGAGCATGTATGCTTCTGCTACTTGTTCTACATCAGACTTCTTCCGCAAACGGCGAAACGCTTTGACTCGGTGAGTTTCGCGGCATTCCGACTTCGATGCCCCGGTTGCCGAAATTCAGTTGCCTTTGAATTTCGGGTGATCCCTCTTGAGCATGTATGCTTCTGCTACTTGTTCTACATCAGACTTCTTCCGCAAACGGCGAAACGCTTTGACTCGGTGAGTTTCGCGGCATTCCGACTTCGATGCCCCGGTTGCCGAAATTCAGTTGCCTTTGAATTTCGGGTGATCCCTCTTGAGCATGTATGCTTCTGCTACTTGTTCTACATCAGACTTCTTCCGCAAACGGCGAAACGCTTTGACTCGGTGAGTTTCGCGGCATTCCGACTTCGATGCCCCGGTTGCCGAAATTCAGTTGCCTTTGAATTTCGGGTGATCCCTCTTGAGCATGTATGCTTCTGCTACTTGTTCTACATCAGACTTCTTCCGCAAACGGCGAAACGCTTTGACTCGGTGAGTTTCGCGGCATTCCGACTTCGATGCCCGGTTGCCGAAATTCAGTTGCCTTTGAATTTCGGGTGATCCCTCTTGAGCATGTATGCTTCTGCTACTTGTTCTACATCAGACTTCTTCCGCAAACGGCGAAACGCTTTGACTCGGTGAGTTTCGCGGCATTCCGACTTCGATGCCCCGGTTGCCGAAATTCAGTTGCCTTTGAATTTCGGGTGATCCCTCTTGAGCATGTATGCTTCTGCTACTTGTTCTACATCAGACTTCTTCCGCAAACGGCGAAACGCTTTGACTCGGTGAGTTTCGCGGCATTCCGACTTCGATGCCCCGGTTGCCGAAATTCAGTTGCCTTTGAATTTCGGGTGATCCCTCTTGAGCATGTATGCTTCTGCTACTTGTTCTACATCAGACTTCTTCCGCAAACGGCGAAACGCTTTGACTCGGTGAGTTTCGCGGCATTCCGACTTCGATGCCCCGGTTGCCGAAATTCAGTTGCCTTTGAATTTCGGGTGATCCCTCTTGAGCATGTATGCTTCTGCTACTTGTTCTACATCAGACTTCTTCCGCAAACGGCGAAACGCTTTGACTCGGTGAGTTTCGCGGCATTCCGACTTCGATGCCCCGGTTGCCGAAATTCAGTTGCCTTTGAATTTCGGGTGATCCCTCTTGAGCATGTATGCTTCTGCTACTTGTTCTACATCAGACTTCTTCCGCAAACGGCGAAACGCTTTGACTCGGTGAGTTTCGCGGCATTCCGACTTCGATGCCCCGGTTGCCGAAATTCAGTTGCCTTTGAATTTCGGGTGATCCCTCTTGAGCATGTATGCTTCTGCTACTTGTTCTACATCAGACTTCTTCCGCAAACGGCGAAACGCTTTGACTCGGTGAGTTTCGCGGCATTCCGACTTCGATGCCCCGGTTGCCGAAATTCAGTTGCCTTTGAATTTCGGGTGATCCCTCTTGAGCATGTATGCTTCTGCTACTTGTTCTACATCAGACTTCTTCCGCAAACGGCGAAACGCTTTGACTCGGTGAGTTTCGCGGCATTCCGACTTCGATGCCCCGGTTGCCGAAATTCAGTTGCCTTTGAATTTCGGGTGATCCCTCTTGAGCATGTATGCTTCTGCTACTTGTTCTACATCAGACTTCTTCCGCAAACGGCGAAACGCTTTGACTCGGTGAGTTTCGCGGCATTCCGACTTCGATGCCCCGGTTGCCGAAATTCAGTTGCCTTTGAATTTCGGGTGATCCCTCTTGAGCATGTATGCTTCTGCTACTTGTTCTACATCAGACTTCTTCCGCAAACGGCGAAACGCTTTGACTCGGTGAGTTTCGCGGCATTCCGACTTCGATGCCCCGGTTGCCGAAATTCAGTTGCCTTTGAATTTCGGGTGATCCCTCTTGAGCATGTATGCTTCTGCTACTTGTTCTACATCAGACTTCTTCCGCAAACGGCGAAACGCTTTGACTCGGTGAGTTTCGCGGCATTCCGACTTCGATGCCCCGGTTGCCGAAATTCAGTTGCCTTTGAATTTCGGGTGATCCCTCTTGAGCATGTATGCTTCTGCTACTTGTTCTACATCAGACTTCTTCCGCAAACGGCGAAACGCTTTGACTCGGTGAGTTTCGCGGCATTCCGACTTCGATGCCCCGGTTGCCGAAATTCAGTTGCCTTTGAATTTCGGGTGATCCCTCTTGAGCATGTATGCTTCTGCTACTTGTTCTACATCAGACTTCTTCCGCAAACGGCGAAACGCTTTGACTCGGTGAGTTTCGCGGCATTCCGACTTCGATGCCCCGGTTGCCGAAATTCAGTTGCCTTTGAATTTCGGGTGATCCCTCTTGAGCATGTATGCTTCTGCTACTTGTTCTACATCAGACTTCTTCCGCAAACGGCGAAACGCTTTGACTCGGTGAGTTTCGCGGCATTCCGACTTCGATGCCCCGGTTGCCGAAATTCAGTTGCCTTTGAATTTCGGGTGATCCCTCTTGAGCATGTATGCTTCTGCTACTTGTTCTACATCAGACTTCTTCCGCAAACGGCGAAACGCTTTGACTCGGTGAGTTTCGCGGCATTCCGACTTCGATGCCCCGGTTGCCGAAATTCAGTTGCCTTTGAATTTCGGGTGATCCCTCTTGAGCATGTATGCTTCTGCTACTTGTTCTACATCAGACTTCTTCCGCAAACGGCGAAACGCTTTGACTCGGTGAGTTTCGCGGCATTCCGACTTCGATGCCCCGGTTGCCGAAATTCAGTTGCCTTTGAATTTCGGGTGATCCCTCTTGAGCATGTATGCTTCTGCTACTTGTTCTACATCAGACTTCTTCCGCAAACGGCGAAACGCTTTGACTCGGTGAGTTTCGCGGCATTCCGACTTCGATGCCCCGGTTGCCGAAATTCAGTTGCCTTTGAATTTCGGGTGATCCCTCTTGAGCATGTATGCTTCTGCTACTTGTTCTACATCAGACTTCTTCCGCAAACGGCGAAACGCTTTGACTCGGTGAGTTTCGCGGCATTCCGACTTCGATGCCCCGGTTGCCGAAATTCAGTTGCCTTTGAATTTCGGGTGATCCCTCTTGAGCATGTATGCTTCTGCTACTTGTTCTACATCAGACTTCTTCCGCAAACGGCGAAACGCTTTGACTCGGTGAGTTTCGCGGCATTCCGACTTCGATGCCCCGGTTGCCGAAATTCAGTTGCCTTTGAATTTCGGGTGATCCCTCTTGAGCATGTATGCTTCTGCTACTTGTTCTACATCAGACTTCTTCCGCAAACGGCGAAACGCTTTGACTCGGTGAGTTTCGCGGCATTCCGA
Organism: Populus alba x Populus x berolinensis; assembly: GCA_029228515.1. Taxonomy (NCBI): domain Eukaryota; kingdom Viridiplantae; phylum Streptophyta; class Magnoliopsida; order Malpighiales; family Salicaceae; genus Populus; species Populus alba x Populus x berolinensis. The sequence goes on from CM055356.1 coordinate 24,977,136, forward strand.
CTTCGATGCCCCGGTTGCCGAAATTCAGTTGCCTTTGAATTTCGGGTGATCCCTCTTGAGCATGTATGCTTCTGCTACTTGTTCTACATCAGACTTCTTCCGCAAACGGCGAAACGCTTTGACTCGGTGAGTTTCGCGGCATTCCGACTTCGATGCCCCGGTTGCCGAAATTCAGTTGCCTTTGAATTTCGGGTGATCCCTCTTGAGCATGTATGCTTCTGCTACTTGTTCTACATCAGACTTCTTCCGCAAACGGCGAAACGCTTTGACTCGGTGAGTTTCGCGGCATTCCGACTTCGATGCCCCGGTTGCCGAAATTCAGTTGCCTTTGAATTTCGGGTGATCCCTCTTGAGCATGTATGCTTCTGCTACTTGTTCTACATCAGACTTCTTCCGCAAACGGCGAAACGCTTTGACTCGGTGAGTTTCGCGGCATTCCGACTTCGATGCCCCGGTTGCCGAAATTCAGTTGCCTTTGAATTTCGGGTGATCCCTCTTGAGCATGTATGCTTCTGCTACTTGTTCTACATCAGACTTCTTCCGCAAACGGCGAAACGCTTTGACTCGGTGAGTTTCGCGGCATTCCGACTTCGATGCCCCGGTTGCCGAAATTCAGTTGCCTTTGAATTTCGGGTGATCCCTCTTGAGCATGTATGCTTCTGCTACTTGTTCTACATCAGACTTCTTCCGCAAACGGCGAAACGCTTTGACTCGGTGAGTTTCGCGGCATTCCGACTTCGATGCCCCGGTTGCCGAAATTCAGTTGCCTTTGAATTTCGGGTGATCCCTCTTGAGCATGTATGCTTCTGCTACTTGTTCTACATCAGACTTCTTCCGCAAACGGCGAAACGCTTTGACTCGGTGAGTTTCGCGGCATTCCGACTTCGATGCCCCGGTTGCCGAAATTCAGTTGCCTTTGAATTTCGGGTGATCCCTCTTGAGCATGTATGCTTCTGCTACTTGTTCTACATCAGACTTCTTCCGCAAACGGCGAAACGCTTTGACTCGGTGAGTTTCGCGGCATTCCGACTTCGATGCCCCGGTTGCCGAAATTCAGTTGCCTTTGAATTTCGGGTGATCCCTCTTGAGCATGTATGCTTCTGCTACTTGTTCTACATCAGACTTCTTCCGCAAACGGCGAAACGCTTTGACTCGGTGAGTTTCGCGGCATTCCGACTTCGATGCCCCGGTTGCCGAAATTCAGTTGCCTTTGAATTTCGGGTGATCCCTCTTGAGCATGTATGCTTCTGCTACTTGTTCTACATCAGACTTCTTCCGCAAACGGCGAAACGCTTTGACTCGGTGAGTTTCGCGGCATTCCGACTTCGATGCCCCGGTTGCCGAAATTCAGTTGCCTTTGAATTTCGGGTGATCCCTCTTGAGCATGTATGCTTCTGCTACTTGTTCTACATCAGACTTCTTCCGCAAACGGCGAAACGCTTTGACTCGGTGAGTTTCGCGGCATTCCGACTTCGATGCCCCGGTTGCCGAAATTCAGTTGCCTTTGAATTTCGGGTGATCCCTCTTGAGCATGTATGCTTCTGCTACTTGTTCTACATCAGACTTCTTCCGCAAACGGCGAAACGCTTTGACTCGGTGAGTTTCGCGGCATTCCGACTTCGATGCCCCGGTTGCCGAAATTCAGTTGCCTTTGAATTTCGGGTGATCCCTCTTGAGCATGTATGCTTCTGCTACTTGTTCTACATCAGACTTCTTCCGCAAACGGCGAAACGCTTTGACTCGGTGAGTTTCGCGGCATTCCGACTTCGATGCCCCGGTTGCCGAAATTCAGTTGCCTTTGAATTTCGGGTGATCCCTCTTGAGCATGTATGCTTCTGCTACTTGTTCTACATCAGACTTCTTCCGCAAACGGCGAAACGCTTTGACTCGGTGAGTTTCGCGGCATTCCGACTTCGATGCCCCGGTTGCCGAAATTCAGTTGCCTTTGAATTTCGGGTGATCCCTCTTGAGCATGTATGCTTCTGCTACTTGTTCTACATCAGACTTCTTCCGCAAACGGCGAAACGCTTTGACTCGGTGAGTTTCGCGGCATTCCGACTTCGATGCCCCGGTTGCCGAAATTCAGTTGCCTTTGAATTTCGGGTGATCCCTCTTGAGCATGTATGCTTCTGCTACTTGTTCTACATCAGACTTCTTCCGCAAACGGCGAAACGCTTTGACTCGGTGAGTTTCGCGGCATTCCGACTTCGATGCCCCGGTTGCCGAAATTCAGTTGCCTTTGAATTTCGGGTGATCCCTCTTGAGCATGTATGCTTCTGCTACTTGTTCTACATCAGACTTCTTCCGCAAACGGCGAAACGCTTTGACTCGGTGAGTTTCGCGGCATTCCGACTTCGATGCCCCGGTTGCCGAAATTCAGTTGCCTTTGAATTTCGGGTGATCCCTCTTGAGCATGTATGCTTCTGCTACTTGTTCTACATCAGACTTCTTCCGCAAACGGCGAAACGCTTTGACTCGGTGAGTTTCGCGGCATTCCGACTTCGATGCCCCGGTTGCCGAAATTCAGTTGCCTTTGAATTTCGGGTGATCCCTCTTGAGCATGTATGCTTCTGCTACTTGTTCTACATCAGACTTCTTCCGCAAACGGCGAAACGCTTTGACTCGGTGAGTTTCGCGGCATTCCGACTTCGATGCCCCGGTTGCCGAAATTCAGTTGCCTTTGAATTTCGGGTGATCCCTCTTGAGCATGTATGCTTCTGCTACTTGTTCTACATCAGACTTCTTCCGCAAACGGCGAAACGCTTTGACTCGGTGAGTTTCGCGGCATTCCGACTTCGATGCCCCGGTTGCCGAAATTCAGTTGCCTTTGAATTTCGGGTGATCCCTCTTGAGCATGTATGCTTCTGCTACTTGTTCTACATCAGACTTCTTCCGCAAACGGCGAAACGCTTTGACTCGGTGAGTTTCGCGGCATTCCGACTTCGATGCCCCGGTTGCCGAAATTCAGTTGCCTTTGAATTTCGGGTGATCCCTCTTGAGCATGTATGCTTCTGCTACTTGTTCTACATCAGACTTCTTCCGCAAACGGCGAAACGCTTTGACTCGGTGAGTTTCGCGGCATTCCGACTTCGATGCCCCGGTTGCCGAAATTCAGTTGCCTTTGAATTTCGGGTGATCCCTCTTGAGCATGTATGCTTCTGCTACTTGTTCTACATCAGACTTCTTCCGCAAACGGCGAAACGCTTTGACTCGGTGAGTTTCGCGGCATTCCGACTTCGATGCCCGGTTGCCGAAATTCAGTTGCCTTTGAATTTCGGGTGATCCCTCTTGAGCATGTATGCTTCTGCTACTTGTTCTACATCAGACTTCTTCCGCAAACGGCGAAACGCTTTGACTCGGTGAGTTTCGCGGCATTCCGACTTCGATGCCCCGGTTGCCGAAATTCAGTTGCCTTTGAATTTCGGGTGATCCCTCTTGAGCATGTATGCTTCTGCTACTTGTTCTACATCAGACTTCTTCCGCAAACGGCGAAACGCTTTGACTCGGTGAGTTTCGCGGCATTCCGACTTCGATGCCCCGGTTGCCGAAATTCAGTTGCCTTTGAATTTCGGGTGATCCCTCTTGAGCATGTATGCTTCTGCTACTTGTTCTACATCAGACTTCTTCCGCAAACGGCGAAACGCTTTGACTCGGTGAGTTTCGCGGCATTCCGACTTCGATGCCCCGGTTGCCGAAATTCAGTTGCCTTTGAATTTCGGGTGATCCCTCTTGAGCATGTATGCTTCTGCTACTTGTTCTACATCAGACTTCTTCCGCAAACGGCGAAACGCTTTGACTCGGTGAGTTTCGCGGCATTCCGACTTCGATGCCCCGGTTGCCGAAATTCAGTTGCCTTTGAATTTCGGGTGATCCCTCTTGAGCATGTATGCTTCTGCTACTTGTTCTACATCAGACTTCTTCCGCAAACGGCGAAACGCTTTGACTCGGTGAGTTTCGCGGCATTCCGACTTCGATGCCCCGGTTGCCGAAATTCAGTTGCCTTTGAATTTCGGGTGATCCCTCTTGAGCATGTATGCTTCTGCTACTTGTTCTACATCAGACTTCTTCCGCAAACGGCGAAACGCTTTGACTCGGTGAGTTTCGCGGCATTCCGACTTCGATGCCCCGGTTGCCGAAATTCAGTTGCCTTTGAATTTCGGGTGATCCCTCTTGAGCATGTATGCTTCTGCTACTTGTTCTACATCAGACTTCTTCCGCAAACGGCGAAACGCTTTGACTCGGTGAGTTTCGCGGCATTCCGACTTCGATGCCCCGGTTGCCGAAATTCAGTTGCCTTTGAATTTCGGGTGATCCCTCTTGAGCATGTATGCTTCTGCTACTTGTTCTACATCAGACTTCTTCCGCAAACGGCGAAACGCTTTGACTCGGTGAGTTTCGCGGCATTCCGACTTCGATGCCCCGGTTGCCGAAATTCAGTTGCCTTTGAATTTCGGGTGATCCCTCTTGAGCATGTATGCTTCTGCTACTTGTTCTACATCAGACTTCTTCCGCAAACGGCGAAACGCTTTGACTCGGTGAGTTTCGCGGCATTCCGACTTCGATGCCCCGGTTGCCGAAATTCAGTTGCCTTTGAATTTCGGGTGATCCCTCTTGAGCATGTATGCTTCTGCTACTTGTTCTACATCAGACTTCTTCCGCAAACGGCGAAACGCTTTGACTCGGTGAGTTTCGCGGCATTCCGACTTCGATGCCCCGGTTGCCGAAATTCAGTTGCCTTTGAATTTCGGGTGATCCCTCTTGAGCATGTATGCTTCTGCTACTTGTTCTACATCAGACTTCTTCCGCAAACGGCGAAACGCTTTGACTCGGTGAGTTTCGCGGCATTCCGACTTCGATGCCCCGGTTGCCGAAATTCAGTTGCCTTTGAATTTCGGGTGATCCCTCTTGAGCATGTATGCTTCTGCTACTTGTTCTACATCAGACTTCTTCCGCAAACGGCGAAACGCTTTGACTCGGTGAGTTTCGCGGCATTCCGACTTCGATGCCCCGGTTGCCGAAATTCAGTTGCCTTTGAATTTCGGGTGATCCCTCTTGAGCATGTATGCTTCTGCTACTTGTTCTACATCAGACTTCTTCCGCAAACGGCGAAACGCTTTGACTCGGTGAGTTTCGCGGCATTCCGACTTCGATGCCCCGGTTGCCGAAATTCAGTTGCCTTTGAATTTCGGGTGATCCCTCTTGAGCATGTATGCTTCTGCTACTTGTTCTACATCAGACTTCTTCCGCAAACGGCGAAACGCTTTGACTCGGTGAGTTTCGCGGCATTCCGACTTCGATGCCCCGGTTGCCGAAATTCAGTTGCCTTTGAATTTCGGGTGATCCCTCTTGAGCATGTATGCTTCTGCTACTTGTTCTACATCAGACTTCTTCCGCAAACGGCGAAACGCTTTGACTCGGTGAGTTTCGCGGCATTCCGACTTCGATGCCCCGGTTGCCGAAATTCAGTTGCCTTTGAATTTCGGGTGATCCCTCTTGAGCATGTATGCTTCTGCTACTTGTTCTACATCAGACTTCTTCCGCAAACGGCGAAACGCTTTGACTCGGTGAGTTTCGCGGCATTCCGACTTCGATGCCCCGGTTGCCGAAATTCAGTTGCCTTTGAATTTCGGGTGATCCCTCTTGAGCATGTATGCTTCTGCTACTTGTTCTACATCAGACTTCTTCCGCAAACGGCGAAACGCTTTGACTCGGTGAGTTTCGCGGCATTCCGACTTCGATGCCCCGGTTGCCGAAATTCAGTTGCCTTTGAATTTCGGGTGATCCCTCTTGAGCATGTATGCTTCTGCTACTTGTTCTACATCAGACTTCTTCCGCAAACGGCGAAACGCTTTGACTCGGTGAGTTTCGCGGCATTCCGACTTCGATGCCCCGGTTGCCGAAATTCAGTTGCCTTTGAATTTCGGGTGATCCCTCTTGAGCATGTATGCTTCTGCTACTTGTTCTACATCAGACTTCTTCCGCAAACGGCGAAACGCTTTGACTCGGTGAGTTTCGCGGCATTCCGACTTCGATGCCCCGGTTGCCGAAATTCAGTTGCCTTTGAATTTCGGGTGATCCCTCTTGAGCATGTATGCTTCTGCTACTTGTTCTACATCAGACTTCTTCCGCAAACGGCGAAACGCTTTGACTCGGTGAGTTTCGCGGCATTCCGACTTCGATGCCCCGGTTGCCGAAATTCAGTTGCCTTTGAATTTCGGGTGATCCCTCTTGAGCATGTATGCTTCTGCTACTTGTTCTACATCAGACTTCTTCCGCAAACGGCGAAACGCTTTGACTCGGTGAGTTTCGCGGCATTCCGACTTCGATGCCCCGGTTGCCGAAATTCAGTTGCCTTTGAATTTCGGGTGATCCCTCTTGAGCATGTATGCTTCTGCTACTTGTTCTACATCAGACTTCTTCCGCAAACGGCGAAACGCTTTGACTCGGTGAGTTTCGCGGCATTCCGACTTCGATGCCCCGGTTGCCGAAATTCAGTTGCCTTTGAATTTCGGGTGATCCCTCTTGAGCATGTATGCTTCTGCTACTTGTTCTACATCAGACTTCTTCCGCAAACGGCGAAACGCTTTGACTCGGTGAGTTTCGCGGCATTCCGACTTCGATGCCCCGGTTGCCGAAATTCAGTTGCCTTTGAATTTCGGGTGATCCCTCTTGAGCATGTATGCTTCTGCTACTTGTTCTACATCAGACTTCTTCCGCAAACGGCGAAACGCTTTGACTCGGTGAGTTTCGCGGCATTCCGACTTCGATGCCCCGGTTGCCGAAATTCAGTTGCCTTTGAATTTCGGGTGATCCCTCTTGAGCATGTATGCTTCTGCTACTTGTTCTACATCAGACTTCTTCCGCAAACGGCGAAACGCTTTGACTCGGTGAGTTTCGCGGCATTCCGACTTCGATGCCCCGGTTGCCGAAATTCAGTTGCCTTTGAATTTCGGGTGATCCCTCTTGAGCATGTATGCTTCTGCTACTTGTTCTACATCAGACTTCTTCCGCAAACGGCGAAACGCTTTGACTCGGTGAGTTTCGCGGCATTCCGACTTCGATGCCCCGGTTGCCGAAATTCAGTTGCCTTTGAATTTCGGGTGATCCCTCTTGAGCATGTATGCTTCTGCTACTTGTTCTACATCAGACTTCTTCCGCAAACGGCGAAACGCTTTGACTCGGTGAGTTTCGCGGCATTCCGACTTCGATGCCCCGGTTGCCGAAATTCAGTTGCCTTTGAATTTCGGGTGATCCCTCTTGAGCATGTATGCTTCTGCTACTTGTTCTACATCAGACTTCTTCCGCAAACGGCGAAACGCTTTGACTCGGTGAGTTTCGCGGCATTCCGACTTCGATGCCCCGGTTGCCGAAATTCAGTTGCCTTTGAATTTCGGGTGATCCCTCTTGAGCATGTATGCTTCTGCTACTTGTTCTACATCAGACTTCTTCCGCAAACGGCGAAACGCTTTGACTCGGTGAGTTTCGCGGCATTCCGACTTCGATGCCCCGGTTGCCGAAATTCAGTTGCCTTTGAATTTCGGGTGATCCCTCTTGAGCATGTATGCTTCTGCTACTTGTTCTACATCAGACTTCTTCCGCAAACGGCGAAACGCTTTGACTCGGTGAGTTTCGCGGCATTCCGACTTCGATGCCCCGGTTGCCGAAATTCAGTTGCCTTTGAATTTCGGGTGATCCCTCTTGAGCATGTATGCTTCTGCTACTTGTTCTACATCAGACTTCTTCCGCAAACGGCGAAACGCTTTGACTCGGTGAGTTTCGCGGCATTCCGACTTCGATGCCCCGGTTGCCGAAATTCAGTTGCCTTTGAATTTCGGGTGATCCCTCTTGAGCATGTATGCTTCTGCTACTTGTTCTACATCAGACTTCTTCCGCAAACGGCGAAACGCTTTGACTCGGTGAGTTTCGCGGCATTCCGACTTCGATGCCCCGGTTGCCGAAATTCAGTTGCCTTTGAATTTCGGGTGATCCCTCTTGAGCATGTATGCTTCTGCTACTTGTTCTACATCAGACTTCTTCCGCAAACGGCGAAACGCTTTGACTCGGTGAGTTTCGCGGCATTCCGACTTCGATGCCCCGGTTGCCGAAATTCAGTTGCCTTTGAATTTCGGGTGATCCCTCTTGAGCATGTATGCTTCTGCTACTTGTTCTACATCAGACTTCTTCCGCAAACGGCGAAACGCTTTGACTCGGTGAGTTTCGCGGCATTCCGACTTCGATGCCCCGGTTGCCGAAATTCAGTTGCCTTTGAATTTCGGGTGATCCCTCTTGAGCATGTATGCTTCTGCTACTTGTTCTACATCAGACTTCTTCCGCAAACGGCGAAACGCTTTGACTCGGTGAGTTTCGCGGCATTCCGACTTCGATGCCCCGGTTGCCGAAATTCAGTTGCCTTTGAATTTCGGGTGATCCCTCTTGAGCATGTATGCTTCTGCTACTTGTTCTACATCAGACTTCTTCCGCAAACGGCGAAACGCTTTGACTCGGTGAGTTTCGCGGCATTCCGACTTCGATGCCCCGGTTGCCGAAATTCAGTTGCCTTTGAATTTCGGGTGATCCCTCTTGAGCATGTATGCTTCTGCTACTTGTTCTACATCAGACTTCTTCCGCAAACGGCGAAACGCTTTGACTCGGTGAGTTTCGCGGCATTCCGACTTCGATGCCCCGGTTGCCGAAATTCAGTTGCCTTTGAATTTCGGGTGATCCCTCTTGAGCATGTATGCTTCTGCTACTTGTTCTACATCAGACTTCTTCCGCAAACGGCGAAACGCTTTGACTCGGTGAGTTTCGCGGCATTCCGACTTCGATGCCCCGGTTGCCGAAATTCAGTTGCCTTTGAATTTCGGGTGATCCCTCTTGAGCATGTATGCTTCTGCTACTTGTTCTACATCAGACTTCTTCCGCAAACGGCGAAACGCTTTGACTCGGTGAGTTTCGCGGCATTCCGACTTCGATGCCCCGGTTGCCGAAATTCAGTTGCCTTTGAATTTCGGGTGATCCCTCTTGAGCATGTATGCTTCTGCTACTTGTTCTACATCAGACTTCTTCCGCAAACGGCGAAACGCTTTGACTCGGTGAGTTTCGCGGCATTCCGACTTCGATGCCCCGGTTGCCGAAATTCAGTTGCCTTTGAATTTCGGGTGATCCCTCTTGAGCATGTATGCTTCTGCTACTTGTTCTACATCAGACTTCTTCCGCAAACGGCGAAACGCTTTGACTCGGTGAGTTTCGCGGCATTCCGACTTCGATGCCCCGGTTGCCGAAATTCAGTTGCCTTTGAATTTCGGGTGATCCCTCTTGAGCATGTATGCTTCTGCTACTTGTTCTACATCAGACTTCTTCCGCAAACGGCGAAACGCTTTGACTCGGTGAGTTTCGCGGCATTCCGACTTCGATGCCCCGGTTGCCGAAATTCAGTTGCCTTTGAATTTCGGGTGATCCCTCTTGAGCATGTATGCTTCTGCTACTTGTTCTACATCAGACTTCTTCCGCAAACGGCGAAACGCTTTGACTCGGTGAGTTTCGCGGCATTCCGACTTCGATGCCCCGGTTGCCGAAATTCAGTTGCCTTTGAATTTCGGGTGATCCCTCTTGAGCATGTATGCTTCTGCTACTTGTTCTACATCAGACTTCTTCCGCAAACGGCGAAACGCTTTGACTCGGTGAGTTTCGCGGCATTCCGACTTCGATGCCCCGGTTGCCGAAATTCAGTTGCCTTTGAATTTCGGGTGATCCCTCTTGAGCATGTATGCTTCTGCTACTTGTTCTACATCAGACTTCTTCCGCAAACGGCGAAACGCTTTGACTCGGTGAGTTTCGCGGCATTCCGACTTCGATGCCCCGGTTGCCGAAATTCAGTTGCCTTTGAATTTCGGGTGATCCCTCTTGAGCATGTATGCTTCTGCTACTTGTTCTACATCAGACTTCTTCCGCAAACGGCGAAACGCTTTGACTCGGTGAGTTTCGCGGCATTCCGACTTCGATGCCCCGGTTGCCGAAATTCAGTTGCCTTTGAATTTCGGGTGATCCCTCTTGAGCATGTATGCTTCTGCTACTTGTTCTACATCAGACTTCTTCCGCAAACGGCGAAACGCTTTGACTCGGTGAGTTTCGCGGCATTCCGACTTCGATGCCCCGGTTGCCGAAATTCAGTTGCCTTTGAATTTCGGGTGATCCCTCTTGAGCATGTATGCTTCTGCTACTTGTTCTACATCAGACTTCTTCCGCAAACGGCGAAACGCTTTGACTCGGTGAGTTTCGCGGCATTCCGACTTCGATGCCCCGGTTGCCGAAATTCAGTTGCCTTTGAATTTCGGGTGATCCCTCTTGAGCATGTATGCTTCTGCTACTTGTTCTACATCAGACTTCTTCCGCAAACGGCGAAACGCTTTGACTCGGTGAGTTTCGCGGCATTCCGACTTCGATGCCCCGGTTGCCGAAATTCAGTTGCCTTTGAATTTCGGGTGATCCCTCTTGAGCATGTATGCTTCTGCTACTTGTTCTACATCAGACTTCTTCCGCAAACGGCGAAACGCTTTGACTCGGTGAGTTTCGCGGCATTCCGACTTCGATGCCCCGGTTGCCGAAATTCAGTTGCCTTTGAATTTCGGGTGATCCCTCTTGAGCATGTATGCTTCTGCTACTTGTTCTACATCAGACTTCTTCCGCAAACGGCGAAACGCTTTGACTCGGTGAGTTTCGCGGCATTCCGACTTCGATGCCCCGGTTGCCGAAATTCAGTTGCCTTTGAATTTCGGGTGATCCCTCTTGAGCATGTATGCTTCTGCTACTTGTTCTACATCAGACTTCTTCCGCAAACGGCGAAACGCTTTGACTCGGTGAGTTTCGCGGCATTCCGACTTCGATGCCCCGGTTGCCGAAATTCAGTTGCCTTTGAATTTCGGGTGATCCCTCTTGAGCATGTATGCTTCTGCTACTTGTTCTACATCAGACTTCTTCCGCAAACGGCGAAACGCTTTGACTCGGTGAGTTTCGCGGCATTCCGACTTCGATGCCCCGGTTGCCGAAATTCAGTTGCCTTTGAATTTCGGGTGATCCCTCTTGAGCATGTATGCTTCTGCTACTTGTTCTACATCAGACTTCTTCCGCAAACGGCGAAACGCTTTGACTCGGTGAGTTTCAGCGACATGTTCCGACTTCGATGCCCCGGTTGCCGAAATTCTGTGGCCTTTGAATTTCGGGTGATCCCTCTTGAGCATGTATGCTTCTGCTACTTGTTCTACATCAGACTTCCTTCCGAAAACAGCGAAACGCTTTGGACCGCGGTGAGTTTTCGCGGCATTCCTACTTCGTTGCCCCGGTTGCCGAAATTCAGTGTGCCTTTGAATTTCGTGTGATCCCTGTTGAGCAAGTATGCGTCTTGCTACTTGTTCTACATCACACTTCCTTCCACAAACACGAAAACGCTCATGACTCTGGTGAGTTTCGCGGCATTCCGACTTCGATGCCCCGGTTGTCCGAAATTCAGTTGCCTTTGAATTTCGGTGTGACTCCTCTTGAGCATGTATGCTCCCCCCCCCCCCCCCCCCCCCCCCCCCACCCCCCCCCCCCCCCCCCCCCCCCCCCCCCCCCCCCCCCCCCCCCCCCCCACCCCCCCCCTGCTACTTGTTCTACATCACAACTTTCCTTCCGCAAACAAAGCGAAACGCTTTGAACTCGGTGAGTTTTTCGCGGCATTCCGACTTCGATGCCCCGGTTGCGGAATGATAAATTCAGTTGCCTTTGAATTTCGGGTGATCCCTGTTGAGCATAGTATGCTTCATGCTACTTGTTCTACATAACACTTCCTTCCCGCAAAACGGCGAAACGCTTTCACTCGGTTTGGCAGTTTCGCGACATTTTTCCGACCTTCCACGATTGCCCCTGGTTGGCCCGAAATTCACTTGCCTTTGAATTTCGGGTGAATCCCTTCTTGAGCATGTAATGCTCTCTCCGCTATCTTGTTCTACCATCAGGACTTCCTTCCGCAAACGGCGAAACGCTTTGCCTCGATGAGTTTCGCGGCATTCCGATCTTCCGAATGCCCCGGTCTTCTGCCCGCAAATTTCAGCTTGCCTTTGAATTTCGGGTGATCCCTCTTGAGCCATAGTATGCTTCTTCTTACCTTGTGTCTATCATAACACGTCCTTCCGCAAATGGCCAAACGCTTTGACTCGGTGAGTTTCGTGGCATTCCGACTTCGATGCCCCGGTTGCCGAAATTCAGTTGCCTTTGAATTTCGGGTGATCCCTCTTGAGCATGTATGCTTCTGGTACTTGTTCTACATCACACTTCCTTCCGCAAACGGCGAAACGCTTTGACTCGGTGAGTTTCGCGGCATTCCGACTTCGATGCCCCGGTTGCCGAACTTCAGTTGCCTTTGAATTTCGGGTGATCCCTCTTGAGCATGTATGCTTCTGCTACTTGTTCTACATCAGACTTTCTTCCGCAAACGGCGAAACGCTTTGACTCGGTGAGTTTCGCGGCATTCCGACTTCGATGCCCCGGTTGCCGAAATTCAGTTGCCTTTGAATTTCGGGGGATCCCTGTTGAGCATGTATGCTTCTGCTACTTGTTCTACATCACACTTCTTCCGCAATCGGCGAAACGCTTTGACTCGGTGAGTTTTGCGGCATTCCGACTTCGATGCCCCGGTTGCCGAAATTCAGTTGCCTTTGAATTTCAGGTGATCCCTCTTGAGCATGTATGCTTCTGCTACTTGTTCTACATCAGACTTCTTCCGCAAACGCGAAAACGCTTTGACTCGGTGAGTTTCGCGGCATTCCGACTTCGATGCCCCGGTTGCCGAACATTCCTGTTGCCTTTGAATTTCGGGAGATCCCTCTTGAGCATGTTTGCCTCTACTACATGTTCTACATCAGACTTCCTTCCGCAAATTGCGAAACGCTTTGACTCAGTGAGTATCGCGGCATTCCAACTTCGATGCCCCGGTTGCCGAAATTGAGTTGCCTTTGAATTTCGGGTGATGCATCTTGAAGTTGTATGCTTCTGCTACTTGTTCTACTTCAGACTTCTTCCGCAAAAGGCGAAACGCTTTGACTCAGTGAGTTTCGCGAAATTCCCACTTCGATGCCCCGGTTGCTGAAATTCAGTTGCCTTTGAATTTCAGGTGATCCCTCTTGAGCATGTATGCTTCTGCTACTTGTTCTACATCAGACTTTCTTCCGTAAACAACGAAACGCTTTGACTCGATGAGTTTCTCGGCATTCCGACTTCGATGCCCCGGTTGCCGAAATTCATTTGCCTTTGAATTTCGGGTGATCCCTCTTGAGCTATGTATGCTTCTGCTACTTGTTCTACATCAGACTTTCTTCCGCAAACGGCGAAACGCTTTGACTCGGTGAGTTTCGCGACATTCCGACTTCGATGCCCCGGTTGCCGAAATTTAGTTGCCTTTTGAATTTCGGGTGATCCCTCTTGAGCATGTATGCTTCTGCTACTTGTTCTACATCAGACTTCTTCCGCAAACGGCGAAACGCTTTGACTCGGTGAGTTTCGCGGCATTCCGACTTCGATGCCCCGGTTGCCGAAATTGAGTTGCCTTTGAATTTCGGGGGATCCCTCTTGAGCATGTATGCTGCTGCTACTTGTTCTACATCAAACTTCTTCCGCAAACGGCGAAACGCTTTGACTCGGTGAGTTTCGCGGCATTCCGACTTCGATGCCCTGGTTGCCGAAATTCAGTTGCCTTTGAATTTCGGGTGATCCCTCTTGAGCATGTATGCTTCTGCTACTTGTTCTACATCAGACTTCCTTCCGCAAACGGCGAAACGCTTTGACTCGGTGAGTTTCGCGGCATTCCGACTTCGATGCCCCAGGTTGCCGAAATTCAGTTGCCTTGAATTTCGGGTGATCCATCTTGAGCATGTATGCTTCTGCTACTTGTTCCTACATCAGACATCTTTCCGCAAATGCGAAACGCTTTGACTCGGTGAGTTTCGCGGCATTCCGACTTCGATGCCCCGGTTGACCGAAAATTCAGTTGCCTTTGAATTTCGGGTGATCCCTCTTGAGCATGTATGCTTCTGCTACTTGTTCTACATCAGACTTCTTCCGCAAACGCGAAACGCTTTGACTCGGTGAGTTTCGCGGCATTCCGACTTCGATGCCTCCGGTTGCCGAAATTCAGTTGCCTTTGAATTTCGGGTGATCCCTCTTGAGCATGTATGCTTCTGCTACTTGTTCTACATCAGACTTCCTTCCGCAATGGCGAAACGCTTTGACTCGGTGAGTTTCGCGGCATTCCGACTTCGATGCCCCGGTTGCCGAAATTCAGTTGCCTTTGAATTTCGGGTGATCCCTCTTGAGCATGTATGCTTCTGCTACTTGTTCTAACATCAGACTTCTTCCGCAAACGGCGAAACGCTTTGACTCGGTGAGTTTCGCAGGCATTCCGACTTCGATGCCCCGGTTGCCGAAATTTAGTTGCCTTTGAATTTCGGGTGATCCCTCTTGAGCATGTATGCTTCTGCTACTTGTTCTACATCAGACTTCTTCCGCAAACGGCGAAACGCTTTGACTCGGTGAGTTTTCGCGGCATTCCGACTTCGATGCCCCGGTTGCCGAAATTCAGTTGCCTTTGAATTTCGGGTGATCCCATCTTGAGCATGTTATGCTTCTGCTACTTGTTCTACATCAGACTTCTTCCGCAAAACGGCGAAACGCTTTGGACTCGGTGAGTTTCGCGGCATTCCGACTTCGATGCCCCGGTTACCGAAATTCAGTTGCCTTTGAATTTCGGGTGATCCCTCTTGAGCATGTATGCTTCTGGCTACTTGTTCTACATCAGACTTCTTCCGCAAACGGCGAAACGCTTTGACTCGGTGAGTTTCGCCGCATTCCGACTTCGATGCCCCGTTGCCGAAATTCAGTTGCCTTTGAATTTCGGGTGATCCCTCTTGAGCATGTATGCTTCTGCTACTTGTTCTACATCAGACTTCTTCCGCAAATGCCGCGAAACGCTTTGACTCGGTGAGTTTCGCGGCATTTCCGACTTCGATGCCCCGGTTACCGAAATTCAGTTGCCTTTGAATTTCGGGTGATCCCTCTTGAGCATGTATGCTTCTGCTACTTGTTCTACATTTGACTTCTTCCGCAAACGGCGAAACGCTTTGACTCGGTTAGTTTCGCGGCATTCCGACTTCGATGCCCCGGTTCGAAATTCAGTTTGCCTTTGAATTTCGGTGATCCCTCTTGAGCATGTATGCTTCTGCTACGTGTTCTACATCAGACTTCTCCGCAAACGGCGAAACGCTTTGACTCGGTGAGTTTCGCGGCATTCCGACTTCGATGCCCCTTTGAAATTCAGTTCCTTTGAATTTCGGGTGATCCCTCTTGAGCATGTATGCTTCTGCTACTTGTTCTACATCAGACTTCTCTTCCGCAAAAGGCGGAACGCTTTTGACTCGGTGAGTTTCGCGGCCTTCCGACTTCGATGCCCCGGTTGCAGAAATTCAGTTGCTTTGAATTTCGGGTGATCTCTCTTGAGCATGTATGCTTCTGGCTACTTGTTCTACATCAGACTTTCTTCCGCAAACGGCGAAACGCTTTGACTAGTGAGTTTCGCGGCATTCCGACTTCAATGCCACGGTTGCCGAAATTCAGTTGCCTATGCATTTTGGTGATCCCTCTTGAGCATGTATGCTTTCTGCTACTTTTGTTCTACATGTTGCTTGCTCGCAGTCGCACAAATTAATTACCCTAGCTTAAAACACCAAGATTAGTATAGAGCAACAAGGGGTCGATCCCCGAGGAAGTTTGAAGTTAGATTTTTATGTTGTACTTATGTAATTGGGGGGAAATTGATTTGAAATGACTTTAAACTATGAGCGCAGAAATTAAACTAGCAAACAAAATCAATTTGAATCTGAAATATATCAAGAAACACAAACTCTGGTTGCAAGCACACATCCACCAACGGAGATTAGAACCGATCCTTGAAACGAAACTCCGTTTATATTATGAATTTTATCTTTCTTAATATTGGTTAATTAACGGATCCGCCGTATAACTAGCCCTAAACCAACAAACAATCACAGTGTCCGCACTAATGATTTAATCCAATGGCAGCCTTAAGATCCAGATAAATTCATTAATCTTAACAACCAAGTTGTCAATTTGTGTTGCTATGATCGAATGTTCTCCCTAAGTTTAATAACGTAGTTCCGCTTACAATTATCAAGCTTAGTTCTTCACAAGTTTATATACCACAACTCCGGTTTTGATATCAAACTTAGCAATAGATTGTTCACAATAAAACTTAAGAGTTCGCTCTAGCAATTAAGATAAACAATCATAGGAAATATGCATAGGAAAACAATCATACTCATTCATAACATAAATTGAAAAATAAAAGGAAGAATAAATCTCACGGTTCTTGAAATCCGAAGGTTTGTTTGTGTCCTTGCAACCAAGAAAACGAGCTTAGCCTTGCATATCTATTGAACAACTACTCTAAAGATGAAAGAATACATAATTCTGATTTGTAGAGAGCGAGTTTTGTTTCTCACTTCTTCTTCTTCTCCATCTTCTTGCTACTCCTTCTACTCACCCTCTATTTATACACAAATTGTAAGTAAGAAAAATCAAAGTTCAAGTGTGAACATCAATAGATGGTGGTAGTGTGAAGGCGGCTGGCGGCTGGTGGCTGCTGGCTGGTGGCTGCTGTTAGGTTGGTGGCTGCCATGAGGTTGGTGGCTGCCTTCCTTGACCTTCTAGAATATTTACTAGAGAGAGCTAAATTGCTGGTGGGTTTGGATGCTTCTAGATGAAATTGATTCGTTTCTTCACGCAACCTGCTTGCTGGCAGAATCAGCTGTCATCTTTGAAAAATCATATATACCTCATATGACATCGTTTTTGGCTGAAATTTGGAGCGTTTATATAGATCTTTGAGTAAGGAATCCAACAAAATTGAGTTTACATCAATTGGACTTCTGAAGCTCCAGATATTGAATTTTGAATGGGCAAAGGTCAACATTGGCAGACTGCGAGATTTGACTTTGAAGGATGTGATTTCCATGATCTTTCTCTTTTTATTTTTATCTTGCATTACATTCCAAAAAGGTATGGATGTTAGCTTTTTAATGCCACTGGAATCACTTCATTTCGATCTCTGGAACTCACGCTCTGCACAAAATACCGACTGAACGTCAAATCTGCCAATTACCTCCAATTTACTCCTTTTTTGCATCTTTCATCCAAAAATGCCTTCAAAACATTAAACAAAGAATATCAAGGCATTTTATATAAATAACATATGCAAAACACTAGTTAAATGCGGAGAAACTATCGAATAATATGGTTACATCAAATACCCCCACACTTAGCTCTTGCTCGTCTCGAGAAAGGATAAATAAAATTAAATTGAAAATAACTATGATCAATTTCTTAATCTCCCATCAATGTCTAAGAGTACAAGCATTATAAACAAGAATACAATCATGAAGGATAAATAATATAATTCTCATGAATTTATTTACATGCAAACTTCAAAACTCAATCAATCGTCTGGATTTAAATGAAATCTATGCCATGCCAAAGTGATAGGTCCTCTCATTGATATAAACACTCCAACACTCATGTGTTTGGGTTTATGTGTTTAAATCTCTCAAATTCAATCAAAGAGTATGTTCTACCATAAGCTTGCTTTTCAATCTCATCTCCATTAGCAACTTATTACAATATTATATGAATCAAAAGGTCTTATTTTCTGGTTTGTAATAGGGCTGAGGTTAAGGTGAGGTAAAAGAAAGTAAAAGGAAAGGTTCAAACCAAGAAAGTTAGAGCATTTTGAAAAATAATACTTCAAACAATATAATTCCATTAAAGCACATAAATTTTTCATCTTTAATCACAATGCTTAACTCCTTTTGATTTTAAGCTCTTTCAACATAAAACCTTAAGAACATAAAGGAATATCTTTTTTTTTTCTATTTTCTTTTTTTTTTTTCTTCGGCAACTTTGCCCATTTTTTTCATCAAGCATCACTTCTTTGTTTTCATATATTTCCAACCATAATTCATGAAATATTACAAGTATATGCTCTACTAATCCTTGGCCAGGGGAAAAGAAAAACATATATAAAGTTAAGGCTTATACATGGATAAAGCAAAAAAAGATAACCAAGCTCAAAACGGTTCACTAAGGATAATATGCTTTAGGTTGGCTTTTTGGCTTGAGGGGTTAAAATTCCTAATGCCTTTATCATCTTCATGTATAATTTGTAATGGGATATAATCTCAATAAGATATGAAGCAAGTTCTAGAGATACTTATCATTGAAAGAATGCACACTCAAAGAATATAATTTTGAAGGCTCAAAAGCTTGCATTTGTATAACACTATAAAGTCAACATGGCATATTCTCAAAGTCAATCCCTAAACCAATAAAACCTAAAATTAGCATGCATACTCTTCATTTGATTTATATCTTCATCTATCTCAATTAATTCTCATACAATAATACTCATATTCTCAAAAACCAATGGGAGTTAAAAAGATCAAAATTTGTGTTTTTTTTTTTTTTTAAAGAACAACAAAGAAAATTAAAATAAGAAAACCAAAATTCTCTCAATACCCCCACACTTAAAACACAACATTGTCCTCAATGTTGAAATAAAAGCAAGGAACATAAGAGAATGACAAAGATAAAGTAAAATACGAAAATAAAAGATAAGGAAAAAGAAAGCAAATCTGATTTTTTTTTTTCTTTTTGTGGCTGGGTTGCCTCCTAGTAAGCCTTTTGTTTTATGTCATTGGCTCGACATATTGCATGCTCATTCTTCATAGATTGGTTCAATAACTCTACAGAAGCGGTGAGTTCTGCCGTCCAACCTTCATAGAAGGTTTCAAACGATGCCCATTGACTTTGAGTATGTTGTTCGTTTCTTTAACTTGTAATTTCAACTGCACCATAAGGAAAAATATTAGAAACAACAAATGGTCCAATCCAACGAGAGCACAACTTTCTAGGAAAAAGTTTTCAAACACGAATGATAAAGAAGGATTTTGTCTCCAACATGAAACTCCTTTCTTGTAAGCATTCGGTCATGAAGATTCTTAGTCCTTTCTTTGTAAATCCTTGCATTCTCGTAAGCATCATTTCGAATCTCTTCCACCGTAATTCCAATCTTGTTAGGCAACCAAAAGGATAGCCACCCATTCACTGTTTGTGATGGGGTAAATGACTATTGCATCATTGGGAACAATTTGCAAAGCTTGCAAATCCAATTCTGATTCATGTATGTTTGTTGGGAATACACACGAGCCTCTCCATCTCTTCTATCTTGGTAAAATCATAGTCATTGCTCAAAAGCCATGCTTAATCCATACTCATCATCAAAATCACAAACTGGCTGCACACACTTATCAACTTGGTCATAACATGTGATAGAATAACCATTGCTATAAGGATATGTCATTGCATCATGAAAATTAAATTCAATTTTTTCATCTCCTACCTCCATAGACAAGGTATCCTTACCACAATCATCTTCATGTTAGCAATTTTCAAGAATGGTCTCCCAAACAATATAGGAGTGTTGTTTGATGAATCACAAGAATCATGTTCCATATCAAGAATATAAAGTCGCATGGAATGACCAAACTATCAATCTTGACTAGGACATCTTCAATCACACCAAGTGGGTAAACAAAACTACGATCCACAGTTGTATTACAATACTAGTTTTATTCAAAGGCTCTAGACTAAGAGAATCATAAACATGTTTAGGCATAACACTAATGGATGCACCTAAATCGCATAAAGCACTTTTAAAACTAGCATTACCAATAACACATGGGATAGTAAACGCACCTGGGTCTTTTTGTTTCAAAGGCAGATTCTTTTGAACAACAGCTGATACAACTTCACCCATACTTACCGTTTCATGACCTTTCAGTTTGAAAGCTCTCTTGGTAGTACACAACTCCTTCAAGAATTTGGCATACTTGGGAATTTGCTTGATAGCATCAAGCAAAGGAATGTTGAGTTCTACTTTCTTAAAAACCTCTAGAATCTCTTTTTCTTGTCCTCTTTCTTTGACCTAGAAGAACTCACGGGAAAGGGTGGAATTGTTGAAAACTGGAATTCATTGAGTGAGGAGTTACCTTTGGAGTGTTGGTCTTTGTTTCAGTTTGTGGAGGATGAGAATGATGTATCTTCTTTGTACTCAATTCAGTTCTATCTCTTCTTCTTCTTCTCTCCATCTCAATTTGTTTTGACCTTTTCTCTTCAATTTCTTCCACTTCGAGCAACATGATCGCACTAACAATGCTCTATTGGATTCAATGCTTGGGAGGGCAATTTTCCATTCATTTGTGCTTCCAATTTTCCCACACTTGAAGCTACTTGCCCCATTTGCTTTTCCAAGTTGTGAATACTTGACCTTGTTTCCTGTTGAAAAGACATGACATTTTGTTGCAAAGTAACAGTATTAGAAGCCAAAGTTTTCATCATCTCACGAAGATCATCATTGGGATGACGATTGTCTTTGCTTGATAATTCTGTTGGGGTTGAAATCCATTGGATGGAATTGTTGGCCTTGATTGCCTTGTTGAGGTTGGTTCCCCATATCGTAGGTTAGGATGATCTCTCCATCCAGGATTGTACGTGTGGGAAAAAGGATCATACTTACGCTGAGGTTGTCCGTTGAATGCTCCATCAATTTGCATGAGCTTGTTCAATGTAATCTTCTTGCATAGTTGGGCACATATTCGAAGCATGTCCTTGTGAGGAGCATATGCTACAAACTTTCACCTGCTGCACATTTCCACAAGCCAAAGAACGCACAAGAGAAGTAAGATCATTAACTTTATTTTCAAGTTAGAAATACTTACCTCATTTACTCGTTTGTTGGAGAAGTCTCCACGAGTGCCAAATTGTTTTGAGTTGGCTGCCATGTTTGAGATCAATTGGCGTGCAGCCTCAGGTGTCTTATCTACCAATGCGCCTCCACTTGCAGCATCAATGATACTACGGTCAGTAGGCATCAATCCTTCATAGAAATATTGAATGAGTAGCTGATCGGGTATTTGATGATGAGGGCATTGAATACACAGTTGCTCAAATCTTTCCCAATACTCTGAAAGTGTCTCTCCATGAGATTGCCGAATCCCCACATATTTCTTTCCTTATGTTGGCAACTCGAGATGCGGGAAATACTTCTCAAGGAAAATCTTCTTCATGGCGTTCCAAGTTCTAATAGATCCTGGGAGAATAGAGAAAAGCCAAGCCTTTGCTGCCCCTTTTAAAGAGAAAGGGAAAGCTTTCAACTTAACTTGTTCTTCATCAACTCCATTCGGTTTCATGCCAACACAAACCATATGGAACTCCTTGAGATGAGTATGAGGATCTTCTCCTGCAAGACCATTGAATGCAGGTAACAAATGTATAAAACCAGATTTGAGTTCAAAGTTTACATTATTGTCAATGTTTATGCACAATGGTTGATTTTCCACGTTAGGAGCAGCAAGCTCCTTGAGTGTTTGTTGTCGTGCAACCGCCATGGTGTTGAGGTGAACTTCCTTTCTTAACTTGCGTAAAGTGCTTTCTATTTCAAGATCAACCTCACTAGACTCTGATTAGTAGAACGGGTTACTGGCATCAATCCGCTAAAAAACTCAAAAGAAAGCAACCACACAAGCCGATAATAATAATAATAAAATAATAATAATAATGCAAATTATATGAAAATCCTATGCTAGAAAAACTAAAACTACC
>CM055356.1:24998994-25017087 GCA_029228515.1 Populus alba x Populus x berolinensis
TGTAGAACAAGTAGCAGAATCGATACATGCTCAAAAGGGATCACCCGAAATTCAACGGCAACTGAATTTCGTCAACCGGGTGCACCAGAAGTTGAAATGCCGCGAAACGCACCGAGTCCAAAGCGTTTTCGCGATTTGCGGGAACGAATTGTGTGATGTAGAACAAATTATCAGAAGCATACAAGCTCAAGAGGGATAAACCCAAATTCTAAGGCAACCGAATTTCGGCAACCGGGTGATCGAAGTCGGAATGCTGCGAAACTCACCGAGTCAAAGCGTTTCGCCCTGTTACGCATGGAAGTGTGTTGTAGAACAAGTAGCTAGAAGCATACAAGCTCAAGAGGGATCACCCGAAATTCAAAGGCAACTGAATTTTGGCAACCGGGGCATCGAAGTCGGATGTGCCGCTAAACTCACCTACTCAAAGTCGTTTCGCTATTCGCGGAAGGAAAGTGTGGATGTTGAACAAGTAGCAGAAGCGATACATGCTCAACAGGGATCACCCGAAATTCAAAAGGCAACTGAATTTTACGGCACACCGTGGCATCAGAAGTCGGAATGCCGCGAAACTCACCGAGTCAAAGCGTTTCGCTGTTTGCGGAAGGAAGTGTGATGTAGAACAAGTAGCAGAAGCATACATGCTCAAGAGGGATCACCCGAAATTCCAAGGCAACTGAATTTCGGCAACCGGGGCATCGAAGTCGGAATGCCGCGAAACTCACCGAGTCAAAGCGTTTTGTTATTTGCGGAAGGAAGTGTGATGGAGACCAATAGCAGAAGCATACATGCTCAAGAGGGATCACCCGAAATTCAAAGGCAACTGAATTTCGGCAACCGGGGCATCGAAGTCGGAATGCCGCGAAACTCACCGAGTCAAAGCGTTTCGCCGTTTGCGGAAGGAAGTGTGATGTAGAACAAGTAGCAGAAGCATACATGCTCAAGAGGGATCACCCGAAATTCAAAGGCAACTGAATTTCGGCAACCCGGCATCGAAGTCGGAATGCCGCGAAACTCACCGAGTCAAAGCGTTTCGCCATTTGCGGAAGGAAGTGTGATTGTAGAACAAGTAGCAGAAGCATACATGCTCAAGAGGGATCACCCGAAATTCAAAGGCAACTGAATTTCGGCAACCGGGGCATCGAAGTCGGAATGCCGCAAAACTCACCGAGTCAAAGCGTTTCGCCCTTTGCGGAAGGAAGTGTGATGTAGAACAAGTAGCAGAAGCATAGATGCTCAAGAGGGATCACCCGAAATTCGAAGGCAACTGAATTTCGGCAACCGGGGCATCGAAGTCGGAATGCCGCGAAACTCACCGAGTCAAAGCGTTTCGCTGTTTGCGGAAGGAAGTGTGATGTAGAACAAGTAGCAGAAGCATACATGCTCAAGAGGGATCACCCGAAATTCAAAGGCAACTGAATTTCGGCAACCGGGGCACCGAAGATCGGAATGCCGCGAAACTCACCGAGTCAAAGCGTTTCGCGTTTGCGGAAGGAAGTGTGATGTAGAACAAGTAGCAGAAGCATACATGCTCAAGAGGGATCCACCCGAATTTCAAAGGCAACTGAATTTCGGCAACGTGGCACCGAAGTCAGAATGCCGCGAAACTCACCAGTCAAAGCGTTTCGCCGTTTTGCAGAAGGAAGTGTGATGTAGAACAAGTAGCAGAAGCATACATGCTCAAGAGGGATCACCTGAAATTCAAAGGCAACTGAATTTCGGCAACCGGGCATCGAAGTCGGAATGCCGCGAAACTCACCGAGTCAAAGCGTTTCGCCAAATGTGTAAGGAAGTGTGATGTAGAACAAGTAGCAGAAGCATACATGCTCAAGAGGGATCACCCGAAATTCAAAGGCAACTGAATTTCGGCAACCGGGGCATCGAAGTCGGAATGCCGCGAAACTCACGCAGTCAAAGCGTTTCGCCGTATTGCGCGAAGGAAGTGGTGATTGTAGAACAAGTAGCAGAAGCACTACATGCTCAAGAGGGATCAACCGAAAATTCAAAGGCAACTGAATTTCGGCAAAATCCGGGGCATCCGGGAAGTCGGAATGCCGCAATAACTCACCTAAGTCAAAGCGTTTTCGCCTTTTGCGGAAGGAAGTGTGATGTAGATACAAGTAGCACAAGCATACATGCTCAAGAGGGGATCACGCCGAAATTTCAAAGGCAAACTGAAATTTCGGCAACGGGGCATCGAAGTCGGAATGCCACGAAAACTCACCGATTCAAAGAGCGTTTCGCCAATGCGGAAGGAAGTGTGATGTAGAACAAGTAGCAGATAGCATACATGCTCAAGGAGGGATCACCCGAAATTCAAAGGGCAACTGAATTTCGGTCAACCGGGGCATCGAAGTCGGAATGCCGCGAAACTTCACCGAGTCAAAGCGTTTCGTTGCTTGCGGAAGGAAGTGTGATGTAGAACCAAGTAGCAGAAGCATACTTGCTACAAGAGGGATCACGGCCGAAATTCAAAGGCAACTGAATTTCGGCAACCGGGGCATCGAAGTCGGAATTGCCGCGAAAACATCACCGAGTCAAAGCGTTTCGCTTTTTGGGGGAAGGAAGTGTGATGTAGAAACAAGTCAGCAGAAGCCATTACATGCTCAAGAGGATCACCCGAAATTCAAAGGCAACTGTATTTCGGCAACCTGGGCATCGAAAGTCAGGAATGCCGCGAAACTTCACCGAGTCAATAGCGTTTCGTTGTTTTGCGGAAGGAAGTGTGATGTAGAACAAAGTAGCAGGAAGCATACATGATCAAGACGGATCAACCCAGAAATTCAAAGGCCAACTGAAATTTCGGCAACCGGTGGCATCGAAGGTCGGGAATGCCGCGAAAACTCACCGAGTCAAAGCGTTTCCGCCGTTTTGGCAGAAGGGCAAGTGTGATGTAGAACAAGTTTGCAGAAGCATACATGACAAGAGGGATTACCAAAATTCAAAGGCAACTGGGAATTTCGGACAACCGGGGCATCGAAAGTCGGAAATGCCGCGGAAAACTCACACCGGAGTCAAAGCGTTTCGCATTTTGGGCGGAAGGAAGTGTGATGTAAGAGCAAAACAAGTAGCAGAAGCATACATGCTCAAGACGGGATCACCCGTAAAAATTTTCCCCAAAGGGGCAACTGAATTTTCGGCAAACCGGGGCATCGAAGTCGGGAATTGCCGCGTATAACTCCACCGAGTCAAAGCGTTTTCGCCAATTGGGGAAGGAAAGTGTGATGTAGAACATAGTAGCAGGGATAGCACTTACATGCTTCAAGAGGGATCACCGGATAATTCAAAGGCAACTGAAATTTCGGCAACCGGGGCATCGAAGGTCGGAATGCCGCGAAACTCAACCGAGTCAAAGCGGTTTCGCTGTTTGCGGAAGGGAAGTGTTGATGTAGAACGAGTAGCAAGGAAGCACTACATGCTCAAGAGGGATCACCCGAAATTCAAAGGCAATCTGAATTTCGGCAACCGGGGCATCGAAGTCGGGATCGCCGCGAAATCTCACCGAGTCAAAGCATTTTGCCGTTTGCAGAAGGAAGTGTGATGTAGAACAAGTAGCAGAAGCATACCATGCTCAAAAGGGATCACCCGAATTTCAAAGGCAACTGAATTTTCGGCAAAACCGGGGCATCGAAGTCGGAAATGCCGCGGAAAACATCACCGAGTCAAAGCTGTGTTGCCATTTGCGGAAGGAAGCTGTGATGTAGAACAACGTTGCAGAAGCATACATGCTCAAGAGGGAAACACCCCGAAATTCAAAGGCAACTGAATTTCGGGGCAAACCGGGGCATCGAAGTCTGCGCGGGGAATGCTGCCGAAACTTACCGAGTCAAAAGCAGTTTCGTTTATTTGCGGAAGGAAGTGGTGATTGTAGAACAAGTAGCAGAAGCATACATGCTCAAAAGGGAATTCAACCCAGAAACTTTCAAAGGCAACTGAATATTCGGCAACCGGGGCACTCGAAAGTCGGAATTGGCCGCGAAACTCACCTGAGTCAAAAGCGTTTCGCTGATTGCGGAAGGAAGTGTGAATGTAGTACCAAGTAGCAGAAGCATACAATGCTCAAGACGGATCAAACGAAATTCAAAGGCAACTGAATTTCGGCAACCGGGGCACCGAAGGTCGGAATGCCGCGAAAACTCAAGTACCCAGTCAAAAGCGTTTACGCGTTTTGCGGAAGGATGTGTGATGTAGAATCAGGTAGGCAGAAGCATACATGCTCAAAGTGGGATCAACTCCGGAAATTCAAAAGCATACTGGAAATTTTCGGCAACCGGGGCATCGAAGTCGGGAATGCCGCGAAACTCACCGAGTCAAAGCGTTTCGCTTTTTGGCGGAAGAAGTGTGGATGTAGAACAAAGTAAGCAGAAGCAATACATGCTCAAGAAGGATTCTCACCAGAAATTCAAAGGCAACTGAATTTCGGCAATACCGGGGCATCGAAGTAGGAATGCCGCCAAACTCTACGAGTCAAAAGCGTTTCTCTATTTTGCGTGAAAGGAAGTGGTGATGGTAAAAGTAACAAGTATGCAGATAACATACATGCTCAAGAGGGATCTCGCGAAATTCAAAGGCAAACTGAATTTCGGGCAACCGGGGCATCGAAGTCGGAAATGGCCGCGGAAACTCACCTAGTCAAAGTGTCTTCTCTTTTTGCGGAAGGGAAGTGGTGGAATGTAGGAACAAAAGCATAGCAGAAGCATTACATTTGCTCGAAGAGGGATCACACGAAACATTTCAAAAGGGCAACTGAATTTCGGCAACAGGGCATCGTAGTCGGAATGCCGCGAAACTCACCGAGTCAAAGCGTTTCCGCTGTTTGTGGAAGGATAGTGGTGATTGTAGAACAAGCAGCAGAAGCGTATATGCTCGAAAGGGATCACCTGAAATACAAAGGCCACTGAATTTCGGCAACTTGGGCATCGAAGTTGGAACACCGCGAAACAACCGAGTCAAAGCGTTTCTCCCCAAAAATTTTTTTTTTTGTTTTTTTTTGCGAAAGGAAGTGTGATGTAGATACAAGTAGCAGAAACATACATGCTCAAAAGGGATCACCCGAAAATTCAAAGGCAACTAGAATTTCGGCAACCGGGGCATCGAAGTCGGAATGCCGCGAAACTCACCGAGTCAAAGCGTTTCGCTGTTTGCGGAAGGAAGTGTGATGTAGAACAAGTAGCAGAAGCATATATGCTCAAAAGGGATCACCTGAAATTCAAAGGCAACTGAATTTCGGCAACTTGGGCATCGAAGTTGGAACACCGCGAAACTCACCGAGTCAAAGCGTTTCGCCATTTGCGAAAGGAAGTGTGATGTAGAACAAGTAGCAGAAACATACATGCTCAAGAGGGATCACCCGAAATTCAAAGGCAACTGAATTTCGGCAACCGGGGCATCGAAGTCGGAATGCCGCGAAACTCATCGAGTCAAAGCGTTTCGCTGTTTAAGGAAGGAAGTGTGATGTAGAACAAGTAGCAGAAGCATACATGCTCAAGAGGGATCACCCGAAATTCAAAGGCAACTGAATTTCGGCAACCGGGGCACCGAAGTCGTAATGCCGCGAAACTCACCGAGTCAAAGCGTTTCCGCAGGTTGCGGAAGGAAGTGTGATGTAGGAACAAGTAGCCGAAGCATACATGCTCAAGAGGGATCACCCGAAATTCAAAGGCAACTGAATTTCGGCAACCATGGTATCGAAGTCCTGAATGCCGCGAAACTCACCGAGTCAAAGCGTTACGCTGTTTGCGGAAGGAAGTGTGATGTAAGAACAAGTACCAGAAGCATACATGCTCTAGAGGGATCACACCATCAATTCAAAGGCAACTGAATTTCGGCAACTTGGGCATCGGAAGTTGGAAAACTACCGCGAAACTCCACCGAGGTCAAAGCGTTTCGCCGTTTGCGGAAGGAAGTGTGATGTAGAACAAGTAGCAGAAGCATACATGCTCAAGAGGGATCACCAAAAATTCAAAGGCAATTGAATTTCGGCAACCGGGGCATCAAAGTCGGAATGCCGCGAAACTCACCGAGTCAAAGCGTTTCGCCGTTTGCGGAAGGAAGTGTGATGTAGAACATGTAGCAGAAGCATACATGCTCAAGAGGGATCACCCGAAATTCAAAGGCAACTGAATTTCGGCAACCGGGGCATCGAAGTCGGAATGCCGCGAAACTCACCGAGTCAAAGCGTTTCGCCGTTTGCGGAAGAATTGTGATGTAGAACAAGCAGCAAAAGCATACATGCTCAAGAGGGATCACCCGAAATTCAAAGGCAACTGAATTTCGGCAACCGGGGCATCGAAGTCGGAATGCCGCGAAACTCACCGAGTCAAAGCGTTTCGCCGTTTGCGGAAGGAAGTGTGATGTAGAACAAGTAGCAGAAGCATACATGCCCAAGATGGATCACCCGAAATTCAAAGGCAACTTAATTTCGGCAACCGGGGCACCGAATTCGGAATGCCGCGAAACTCACCGAGTCAAAGCGTTTCGCCGTTTGCGGAAGGAAGTCTGATGTAGAACAAGTAGCAGAAGCATACATGCTCAAGAGGGATCACCCGAAATTCAAAGGCAACTGAATTTCGGCAACCGGGGCATCGAAGTCGGAATGCCGCGAAACTCACCGAGTCAAAGCGTTTCGCCTTTGCGGAAGGAAGTGTGATGTAGAACAAGTAGCAGAAGCATACATGCTCAAGAGGGATCACCCGAAATTCAAAGGCAACTGAATTTCGGCAACCGGGGCATCGAAGTCGGAATGCCGCGAAACTCACCGAGTCAAAGCGTTTCGCCTTTGCGGAAGGAAGTGTGATGTAGAACAAGTAGCAGAAGCATACATGCTCAAGAGGGATCACCCGAAATTCAAAGGCAACTGAATTTCGGCAACCGGGGCATCGAAGTCGGAATGCCGCGAAACTCACCGAGTCAAAGCGTTTCGCCGTTTGCGGAAGGAAGTGTGATGTAGAACAAGTAGCAGAAGCATACATGCTCAAGAGGGATCACCCGAAATTCAAAGGCAACTGAATTTCGGCAACCGGGGCATCGAAGTCGGAATGCCGCGAAACTCACCGAGTCAAAGCGTTTCGCCGTTTGCGGAAGGAAGTGTGATGTAGAACAAGTAGCAGAAGCATACATGCTCAAGAGGGATCACCCGAAATTCAAAGGCAACTGAATTTCGGCAACCGGGGCATCGAAGTCGGAATGCCGCGAAACTCACCGAGTCAAAGCGTTTCGCCTTTGCGGAAGGAAGTGTGATGTAGAACAAGTAGCAGAAGCATACATGCTCAAGAGGGATCACCCGAAATTCAAAGGCAACTGAATTTCGGCAACCGGGGCATCGAAGTCGGAATGCCGCGAAACTCACCGAGTCAAAGCGTTTCGCCGTTTGCGGAAGAGAGTGTGATGTAGAACAAGTAGCAGAAGCATACATGCTCAAGAGGGATCACCCGAAATTCAAAGGCAACTGAATTTCGGCAACCGGGGCATCGAAGTCGGAATGCCGCGAAACTCACCGAGTCAAAGCGTTTCGCCTTTGCGGAAGGAAGTGTGATGTAGAACAAGTAGCAGAAGCATACATGCTCAAGAGGGATCACCCGAAATTCAAAGGCAACTGAATTTCGGCAACCGGGGCATCGAAGTCGGAATGCCGCGAAACTCACCGAGTCAAAGCGTTTCGCCTTTGCGGAAGGAAGTGTGATGTAGAACAAGTAGCAGAAGCATACATGCTCAAGAGGGATCACCCGAAATTCAAAGGCAACTGAATTTCGGCAACCGGGGCATCGAAGTCGGAATGCCGCGAAACTCACCGAGTCAAAGCGTTTCGCCTTTGCGGAAGGAAGTGTGATGTAGAACAAGTAGCAGAAGCATACATGCTCAAGAGGGATCACCCGAAATTCAAAGGCAACTGAATTTCGGCAACCGGGGCATCGAAGTCGGAATGCCGCGAAACTCACCGAGTCAAAGCGTTTCGCCCTTTGCGGAAGGAAGTGTGATGTAGAACAAGTAGCAGAAGCATACATGCTCAAGAGGGATCACCCGAAATTCAAAGGCAACTGAATTTCGGCAACCGGGGCATCGAAGTCGGAATGCCGCGAAACTCACCGAGTCAAAGCGTTTCGCCCTTTGCGGAAGGAAGTGTGATGTAGAACAAGTAGCAGAAGCATACATGCTCAAGAGGGATCACCCGAAATTCAAAGGCAACTGAATTTCGGCAACCGGGGCATCGAAGTCGGAATGCCGCGAAACTCACCGAGTCAAAGCGTTTCGCCGTTTGCGGAAGAAGTGTGATGTAGAACAAGTAGCAGAAGCATACATGCTCAAGAGGGATCACCCGAAATTCAAAGGCAACTGAATTTCGGCAACCGGGGCATCGAAGTCGGAATGCCGCGAAACTCACCGAGTCAAAGCGTTTCGCCTTTGCGGAAGGAAGTGTGATGTAGAACAAGTAGCAGAAGCATACATGCTCAAGAGGGATCACCCGAAATTCAAAGGCAACTGAATTTCGGCAACCGGGCATCGAAGTCGGAATGCCGCGAAACTCACCGAGTCAAAGCGTTTCGCCGTTTGCGGAAGGAAGTGTGATGTAGAACAAGTAGCAGAAGCATACATGCTCAAGAGGGATCACCCGAAATTCAAAGGCAACTGAATTTCGGCAACCGGGGCATCGAAGTCGGAATGCCGCGAAACTCACCGAGTCAAAGCGTTTCGCCTTTGCGGAAGGAAGTGTGATGTAGAACAAGTAGCAGAAGCATACATGCTCAAGAGGGATCACCCGAAATTCAAAGGCAACTGAATTTCGGCAACCGGGGCATCGAAGTCGGAATGCCGCGAAACTCACCGAGTCAAAGCGTTTCGCCGTTTGCGGAAGAAGTGTGATGTAGAACAAGTAGCAGAAGCATACATGCTCAAGAGGGATCACCCGAAATTCAAAGGCAACTGAATTTCGGCAACCGGGGCATCGAAGTCGGAATGCCGCGAAACTCACCGAGTCAAAGCGTTTCGCCCTTTGCGGAAGGAAGTGTGATGTAGAACAAGTAGCAGAAGCATACATGCTCAAGAGGGATCACCCGAAATTCAAAGGCAACTGAATTTCGGCAACCGGGGCATCGAAGTCGGAATGCCGCGAAACTCACCGAGTCAAAGCGTTTCGCCGTTTGCGGAAGAAGTGTGATGTAGAACAAGTAGCAGAAGCATACATGCTCAAGAGGGATCACCCGAAATTCAAAGGCAACTGAATTTCGGCAACCGGGGCATCGAAGTCGGAATGCCGCGAAACTCACCGAGTCAAAGCGTTTCGCCGTTTGCGGAAGGAAGTGTGATGTAGAACAAGTAGCAGAAGCATACATGCTCAAGAGGGATCACCCGAAATTCAAAGGCAACTGAATTTCGGCAACCGGGGCATCGAAGTCGGAATGCCGCGAAACTCACCGAGTCAAAGCGTTTCGCCGTTTGCGGA
The DNA here is from genome assembly GCA_029228515.1 of Populus alba x Populus x berolinensis. Lineage (NCBI taxonomy): Eukaryota > Viridiplantae > Streptophyta > Magnoliopsida > Malpighiales > Salicaceae > Populus > Populus alba x Populus x berolinensis. Next base: position 25,008,431 of record CM055356.1, read on the forward strand.
AGGAAGTGTGATGTAGAACAAGTAGCAGAAGCATACATGCTCAAGAGGGATCACCCGAAATTCAAAGGCAACTGAATTTCGGCAACCGGGGCATCGAAGTCGGAATGCCGCGAAACTCACCGAGTCAAAGCGTTTCGCCCTTTGCGGAAGGAAGTGTGATGTAGAACAAGTAGCAGAAGCATACATGCTCAAGAGGGATCACCCGAAATTCAAAGGCAACTGAATTTCGGCAACCGGGGCATCGAAGTCGGAATGCCGCGAAACTCACCGAGTCAAAGCGTTTCGCCGTTTGCGGAAGGAAGTGTGATGTAGAACAAGTAGCAGAAGCATACATGCTCAAGAGGGATCACCCGAAATTCAAAGGCAACTGAATTTCGGCAACCGGGGCATCGAAGTCGGAATGCCGCGAAACTCACCGAGTCAAAGCGTTTCGCCCTTTGCGGAAGGAAGTGTGATGTAGAACAAGTAGCAGAAGCATACATGCTCAAGAGGGATCACCCGAAATTCAAAGGCAACTGAATTTCGGCAACCGGGGCATCGAAGTCGGAATGCCGCGAAACTCACCAGTCAAAGCGTTTCGCCGTTTGCGGAAGGAAGGGTGTATGAAGAACTAAGTAGGTAAGAATCATACATGCTCAAGAATGATCACCAGAAATTCAACAGGCAACTGAATTTCGGCCTATACACGGGGCATCGAAGATCGGAATGCCGCGAAACCCATCCGAGTCAAAGCGGTTACGCCCTTTGCTGGAAGGAAAGTGTGGTGTAGAACATGTAGCAGATAGCATACATGCTCAAGTAGGGATCACCCGAAATACAAAGTCAAACTGAATTTTGGCAACTGGGGTCATCGAAGTTTGAATGCCGCGAAACTCATCCAGATCAAAGCGTTACGTCCTTTTCGGATCTGAACAGTGTGATGTAGAACTAAGTAGCCTGAAAGCCTACCTGCTCAAGAGGGATCCACTCACGCAATTCACAGGCAACTGAATTTCGGTAACCGGGGCATCGAAGGTACGGATTGCCGCGAAACACCTCTAGTCAAAAAGCGTTACGACCCAGTATGCGGAAAGGAAGTGTGATGTAGTAACAAGTAGCAGAAGCATACATAGCACAAGAGGGATCACTACGAAATTCAAAGGCAACTGAATTTCGGCAACCTTGGGCATCACAGTCTTAAATGCCGCGTAACTCATCAAGTCAAAGCATTACGCCGTTAGCGGAAGGACGAGTGGTGTAGAACAAGTAGCAGATAAGCATACATGCTCAAGAGGGATCGCCCGAAATTCAAAGGCAACAGAATTTCGGCAACCGGGCCATCGAAGTCAGGAATGCCGCGAAACTCATCCAGTCAAAGACGATGACAGCCCATTGCGGAAGCGAGTGTGGAGTAGACCAAGTAAAAGAAGCAGACATGTCTCAAGAGGGATCAACCCCACCGCCAATTCAAAAGGATCCAACTGAATTTCGGCAACCGGGGAATCCAAGTCGGAATATCGCGAAAACTCACCGATTCAGAAGCGTTTCGATTCGCTGTTTGCGGAACGAAGTGTCCTTGGAAAAACAACTATCAGAAGCATACATGCTCAAGAGGGATCACCCGAAATTCAAAGGCAGACTGAATTTCGGCCCAACCGGGGCATCGAAGGCGGAATGCCGCGAAACTCATCCAGTCTAAGCGTTATCGCCCTATTTTGTCAAGAAGGAGAGTGTGGTGTAGGAACAACTAGCAGAAGCATACAGGCTCAAGAGGGATCACCAGAATATTCAAAGGCACCAGAATTATTCGGCAACCGGGGCATCGAAAGTCGTAAATGCCGCCTAACTCATCCAGTCAAAGCGTTACGCCCTTTGCTGAAGGAAGTGAGGTGTAGAAACAAGTAGCACAAGCCTACATGCTCAAGAGGGATCCACCCTAAATTCAAAAATGCAACTGAATTTTCGGCAACCTGGGCATCGAAGAGGTCGGAATTCCGGCGAAACTCATTACCGAGTCAAAGCGTTAACGCCGTTTGCGGAAGGAATTGTGATGTAGAACAAGTAGAAGAAGCATATATGCTTCAGAGGGATCACCCGAAATTTACAAAAGGCAACATGAATTTCGGGAACCGGGGCAATCGAACTCGGAATGCCGCGAAAATCCTCCATTCCAAAGCGTTACGCCCTTTGCGGAAGGTATGTGTGGTGTAGAACAAGTAGCAGAAGCATACATGCTCAAGAGAGATCACCGCGAAATTCAAAGGCAATTGAATTTTCGGCAACCGGGGCATCGGAGTCGTAATGGCCCGAGAAACTCATCCAGTCAAAGCGTTACGCCCTTTGCGGAAGGAAGTGTGATGTAGGAACAAGTAGAAGAAGCACACAAGCTCAAGAGAGGATGACCCGAAATTCAAAGGCAACTTGAATTTCGTCAAACCTGGGCATCGACTGCACGAATGCCTGCGAAACTCATCCCAACAAAGCGATGACATACGCCCCTTTACGGAAGGAAGTGTGATGTAGAACAAGTAGAAGAATCATACATGCTCAAGAATGATCACCAGAAATTCAAAAGGCAAACTGAATTTCGGCAACCGTGGGCATCGAATTGAGTCGGGAATGCCTGCGAAACACATTCCAGTCAAAGCGATACTTCGCCCTTTGCGGAATGGAAGTGTTGGTGTAGAACAGAAAGTAGCAAGATAGCATACATGCTCAAGAGGGATCACCCGAAATTCAAAGGGCAAACTGAATTTCGGCAAACCTGGTGGCATCGAAGTGCGGACTGCCGCGACAACTCATCCAGTCAAAGCCGTTACTCGCCCTCTTGCGGATGGAATGTTGTTGTTGGTGTAGAACAAGTAGAAGAAGCATACATGCTCCAAGAGGGATCAACCCGAAATTCACAAGGATACTGAATTTCGAGCAACTGGGGAATCCCAAGGCGGGGAAATATATCGCGAAACTACACCGAAATTCAAAGCGTTTCGCTGTTTGCGGAACGAAGTGTTTTGGAAAACAACTAGCAGAAGCATACATGCTCAAGAGTGATCACCCGAAATATCAAAGGCAATATGAAATTTCCGGACAACCGGTGGCATCGAAGGCGGATATGCCGCGAAATCTCATCCAGTCAAAGCGTTACGCCCTTTGCAGAAGGAAGTGGGATGTTAGAACAACTAGCAGAAGCATACATGCTCAAGGAGGGATCTACCAGAAATTCAAAGGCAACTGAATTTTCGGCAACTCGGGGTCATCGGAAGGCGGGAAAAATGCCGCAAAACTCATCCAGTCAAAAAGCAAAGCGTTACGCCCTTTGGAGCTGGAAGGAAGTGTGGTGTAGAACAAGTAGCAGAAGCATACATGCTCAAAGAGCGATCAACCCGAAATTTCAAAGGCAACTGAATTTCGGGCAACCGGGGCATCGGATTCGGAATGCCGCAAAACTCATTCCAGTCAAATGCGCTTTCGCCCTTTGCGAAAGAAGGAAGTGTGATGTAGAACAAGTAGAAGAAGCATACATGCTAAAGTGGGATCACCCAAAATTCAAAGGCAACCTGAATTTCGGCAACCGGGGCATCAAAGTCGGAATGCCTCGAAACTCCATCCAGTCAAAAGCGTTGCCGTCCCTTTGCGGAAGGGAAGTTGTGGTGTTAATAACAAGTAGGATGAAGCATACATGCTCAAGAGGGATCACCCGAAATTCAGAAGGAAACTAAATTTCGGCAACGGGGGAATCCTGTCGGAATATCGCGAAACTCACCGATTCAAAGCGTTTCGCTTGTTTGCGGAGCGAAGTTTGTCATTGGAAAGACAAACTAAGCAGAAAGAAGCATTTCCATGCTCAAGAGGGATCACCCGAAATTCAAAAGGCAACTGAATTTCGGCAACCGGGGCATCGAAGGCGTGAAATTGGCCCTGCGAAACTCATCCAGTCAAAGCGTTACGTTCCTTTGCAGAATGAAGATGTGGTGCTAGAACAACTAGCAGAAGCATACTATGCTCAAGTGAGGGATCACCAGAAATTCAAAGGCAACTGAATTTCGTCAACACCGGGGCATCGAAGTCGGAAATGCCTGCGAAACATCATCCAGTCAAAGACGTTACGCCCCATTTGCGGAAGGAATTGTGGTGTAGAAACAAGTAGCACAAGCATACATGACTCAAGAGGGATCACCACCCGAAATTCAAAGGCAATCTGAATTTCGGCTAGACACGGGGCATCGAAGTCGGAAAATGCCGTCGAAACTCATCCAGTCAACAGCGTTACGCCCTTTGCGGTAGAGGAAGGCGTGTGTATAAGTGTGCGTAGAACAAGTAGAAGCAGCATACATGGGCTCAAGATTGGATCACAAAACGCCAGAAATCAAAGGCAACTGGTATTTTTTTAATTTTTTTCGGTAACCGGGGCATCGAAGTCGAAATGCCTAGCAAAAACTACATCCCAGTCAAAGCGTTATACGCCCATTTGCGGTAAGGAAAGTGGTGGTGTAGAACAAGTAGCAAAGAAGCATACCTGCCTCACGGAGAGAGAATCAACACCGAAATGTCAAAGTAGCAATTGAATTTCGGCAACGCTGGGGCATCGGAGTCGGAAATGCCGCGAAACTCATCCCAGTCAAAAGCGTTACGCCCCTTTTGCGGAAGGAAGTGTGAAGTGTAGAACATAGTAGAAGAAGCAAAAGCATGCTCAAGCAGGGATGACCCGAAATTCAAAGGCGAACAGAATTTCGGCAACCGGTCGGACATCGAAGTCAGAATGCCGCGAAACTCATTCCAGTCAAAGCTGTTTAGCCCTTTAACGGAAGGACATATTGTGATGTAGAACAAGTTCGGGAAGAAATCATACATGCTCAAGATATGATCACGCAGAAAATCAAAGGGCAACTGGAATTTTCGGCAAAAAACCGGGAGGCATCGAAGTCGGAATGCCGCGGAAACACCATCCAGTCAAAGCGTTACGCCCTTTGCGGAAAGGAAGTGTGGTCGATAGGAAACATGTAGCAGAAGAATACATGCTCAAGAAGGGATCACCCGAAATTCAAAGGGCAACTGAATTTACGGCAAACTGGGTCATCGAAGATTGGAATGCTCGCGATAACTCAATCCAGTCAAAGCGTTACGCCCTTTGCGGTAGGAAGTGTGCTGTAGAACATGTAGCAGAAAGCATACATTGCTCAAGAGGGAATCACACGAAATTCAAAGGCAACGCCTGAATTTCGGCAACTTGGGCATCAAAGGCGGAATGCCGCGAAACAAAACTCATCCAAGTCAAAGCATTTACGCCCTTTTTGGCGGAAGGAAGTGTGGTGGTAAGAACAAGTAGCAGAAAGCATACATGCTCAAGAGGGATCACACCGAAATTCAAAGGCAACTGAAATTTTCGGCAACCGGGGCATCGAATGTCGGAATGCCGCGAAAACTCATCCAGTCAATGCGTTACGCCCTTTGCGGGAAGGATAGTGTGGTGTAGGAACAAGTAGCAGATTAGCATACATGCTTGACACGCGACCAAAATGCTTGATGGTCTTTTCCCAAGTTGCTAGGAGTGTCGAAGTAATAAATAAAACCCGGCAATAGACCGGGGTCGAACCACAATGAGAGGTTAATTGTATAAATTTATAAATAACACACAACAATAACAATAACAATAATAATAAACAATAGTAGTACTAGTAATCGTAATAATAATAATAATACTCAGTCACGTGGCGTTGTTATACCTGAGAATGATCTAAAAGATCGGGTTCCACAGGTTTCCAGCACTAATATAACTGATTTTATGAACAGATTAATAAATAATAATAATAATAATAATAATAATAATAATAACAATAACAATAACAACAATCAATAATAAAGAAGAGAAGGAAGAAATTAATGAGAAACTTTTGAGTTAGAAAGATTAATGTAATGGATTTAAACAACGATAAAAATAAATAAGGTCAAGGTTAGAGGATCCACTAATGGATACTTCAAACAAGTTATTGAGTATAAACTCTTATTACTCAATTGGAAACCACAAAATAAAGGAGGGTTCCAATCAGGATTATAAACTTGTTAACATTATGATTACATTAGTTATCTTATTTCGAATAAAGCTAATACTTTGTAAATGTTGGCAGGCATTCATGATTATAACTTATGTTAACAACAAAATCAAGTCCCTTTCATAGCTCAGGTATCGGTTATACCATACAGTATGGGCTAATGAATAGTAACCAAGTATTTGTATGTAAACCAAGTGTTATACAACATAAATCTAGACTCATACCATTTAACATAGCAAAAAGTATTAAAAGTGAAACAAGATAACAAATATTAAAACATGTTAGTATCCAACGTTAAGGTCCATGTTAAGTTTATATTATATACTTGTTTCTTACCACACCAGTTAGTGTACCCATTTTCACCTTGAACATAATTAACTTAGCTAAACATTAATGAAAGAAAAGAAACATTGATGAACAAGATAAGAACATAAATGAGAAAGAAGTTCAACTAAGTAAAGGAAAGGAAATGAAGTGCCATAAACTTGATATTAATGGAAAGCAAACAAAAGCAATACAAAGAGAGAAAAGTGCAAGAGCATGATCTGTGATCTGAAAACCAAGATAGCCTTCAATACATGGTAAGTGCCTCCATTTTATAGGGCCAAGAATTTGGAAAAAACTATTGATTTGTTGACTAATTGATGAGTGGGTGGCCACATCTTGACTAGATAACAATCCTTATCTTCTTGTCTGATCAAGACGTCATTGCTAACATCATAATTTGCCCAGAATCCTCAAGAATATTCTAGGAAATTGTCTCAGCTTTCCAACAAAAAAAAGATGAGGTCATTTGGACTTCTAGAACTCAAGATATGGGCTGAACACTAAATAGTGTTTGGGCTGCAGTACAGCTTCGGACTTCTTCGTTGTTCCTTCAATTTGGACTTCAAAACGACCTTTTCAAATCTTGGGCTCCTCATGAAAGTTGTAGGCTTTTGTCTTACCATTCTATCCATATAAAGTGGACCTAAATCCGAAATCTAGAGCTCCAGATATGATCAATTACCGAGCAATGTTCCGGTTTGGACTGCACCGACATCTCTTTTCTAAGTTTGGCCGTCTCTTTGTCCTTTAACTTTCAATGCTTAAACTCATCAATCAATCCTTTTATTTATGTGATAGTCCTGCATTTAAAATGTGCATTTACCATAAATTAAGGTATCTTATAATATCAAACTTGTTATTATAAAACATGCTTTAGTTAAGGAGTTATTGATACTTCAAGTGCAAAATGATGATATAAAACCTTGATAAACATGCACTTTTAAGTACTAATCACACCCCCCAACCAGCTTATTACTAGTCCCTAGTAATCTAAAGCGTTAAAATAGAGAAACAATTTGCAAGTTCCACAAAGCAAGGCATTCATCATTCAACTTCCCTTAATCTATCCAGATAAACAAACTCTCATTAAATTTATATTCCTGCTTCATACTTCGTAAACAAGATATTAATAAACCTTATTTTTGTGTGCTCAATGAAAACATAGATGATGGGGCTTTTGTTGGAAGAAAACAATATTATGTTCAAATGTTTAAGGTGAACTTCCTTGGGTTGGGATTTTTTTTTCTTCTTTTTTTTTTTTTCTTTTTTTATTTATATACACATACAACTTAAAACACAATGTATCTTTAACCCATGTAACGAGTTTTAGGCTAATGACTCCCAGACCAGTTGGTCTTAGGGCATTAGGTGTTGAGACACCCCTACGAGCTTAACAACTCGGGTTGCAGATACTGATACTGTAGATAGTGCAATGTTTGATTCCCTTAAGCTTTTTCTCCTTAACCCATGTAACAAGCTTTGGGCCAATAGCTCCCAAGTCAGTTGACTTTAGGGTATTAGGTTGTTAAAACACCCCTTCGGGCTTAATTGCTTAGGTTAGGGAGGCTACGAAACCAAACTTATCCACGTTTTATTATCATCAATACTATCTTTTTTTTTTTTTCTCTTTTTTTTTTCTTTGCAAATTATATACTATCCTTTTCCCTTAGTTGTTACCTTCAACAAAAAGAACATAATTAATGTAATAATCCAATGTGAACCCACAATCATATGTTAAAGTGTGTGTGTGAAAATGAAGGTTTAATAATACTTGTTAAATGAGTATAGGAGCAGAATCAAGTGATAACAATGTGAGAGTTTGTAAACCTGAATATTTCAAGAAGTATTATGATAGACCTTGGTAATGAAACTTACTAAGATGCGTCTCTAGAGTCAATAAAATTGATTCCATACTCTGCCATCCTAATAACAATTTTGTCAAATGGTTTTAATAATAGCAAAAACAGTTAGCAAGTTAGTATATTTTTTTTTATTATTTTTTTTTTTAAAAAAAAAAAAAAACTACTACCCTCTCCCCCCAACCAAAACGAGACATTGTCCTCAATGTTCGAAGGTAGAAAGATAGAGTATAGAAGACATCACCTGAAACAGCGAACAATGACAAACCTGAAACACACTTAAACAAACATAAAAAGTAACAAAACAAAATAATATGCTATTAATAAAACCAAAAGACACAAGGTTTCACAGATGAAGGCTCAAATCTAATCTAAGCTTTTTACGACTTTCCTTAGTTGACCAATCTAGACGACTCATGCAGGGATCAATGACAGGGATGAA
>CM055356.1:25023680-25069500 GCA_029228515.1 Populus alba x Populus x berolinensis
TTTGCCGAAATTCAGTTGCCTTTGAATTTCGGGGTGATCCCTCTTGAGCATGTATGCTTCTGCTACTTGTTCTACATCAGACTTTCCTTCCGCAAAGGCGAAACGCTTTGACTCGGTGAGTTTCGCGGATTCCCGACTTCGATGCCCCTGTTGCCGAAATTCAGTTGCCTTTGAATTTCGGGTGATCCCTCTTGAGCATGCATGCTTCTGCTACTTGTTCTACATCATACTTTCTTCCACAAACGGCGAAACGCTTTGACTCGGTGAGTTTCGCGGCATTACGACTTGGATGCCCGTTTTGCCGAAATTCAGTTGCCTTTGAATTTCGGGTGATCCCTCTTGAGCATGTATGCTTCTGCTACTTGTTCTACATCATACTTTCTTCCGCAAACGGCGAAACGCTTTGACACGGGGAGTTTCGAGGCATTCCAACTTCGATGCCCCGGTTGCCGAAATTCAGTTGCCTTTGATTTTCGGGTGATCCCTCTTGAGCATCAATGCTTCTGCCACGTGTTCTACATCAGACTTTCTTCCGCAAATGGAGAAACGCTTTGACACGGTGAGATTCGTAGCATTCCGACTTCGATGCCCCGGTTGCTGAAATTGAGTTGCCTTTGAATTTTGGGTGATCCCTCTTGAGCATGTATGCTTCTGCTACTTGTTCTACATAAGACTTCTCCCGCAAACGGCGAAACGCTTTGACTCGGGGAGTTTCGCGGCATTCCGACTTCGATGCCCCGGTTGCCGAAATTCAATTGCCTTTGAATTTCGGGCGATCCCTCTTGAGCATGTATGCTTCTGCTACTTGTTCTACATCAGACTTTCTTCCGCAAACGGAGAAACGCTTTGACACGGTGACTTTCGCGAAATTCCGACTTCGATGCCCGGTTGCCGAAATTCAGTTGCCTTTGAATTTCGGGTGATCCTCTTGAGCATGTATGCTTCTGCTACTTGTTCTACATCAGACTTCTTCCGCAAACAGCGAAACGCTTGGACACGGTGACTTTCGCGAAATTCCGACTTCGATGCCCCGGTTGCCGAAATTCAGTTGCCTTTGAATTTCGGGTGATCCCTCTTGAGCATGTATGCTTCTGCTACTTGTTCTACATCAGACTTTCTTCCGCAAACGCGAAACGCTTTGACTCGGTGAGTTTCGCGGCATTCCGACTTCGATGCCGGTTGCCGAAATTCAGTTGCCTTTGAATTTCGGGTGATCCCTCTTGAGCATGTATGCTTCTGCTACTTGTTCTACATCATACTTTCTTCCGCAACGGCGAAACGCTTTGACTCGGTGAGTTTCGCGCATTCCGACTTCGATGCCCCGGTTGCCGAAATTCAGTTGCCTTTGAATTTCGGGTGATCCCTCTTGAGCATGTATGCTTCTGCTACTTGTTCTACATCATACTTTCTTCCGCAAACGGCGAAACGCTTTGACTCGGTGAGTTTCGCGGCATTCCGAGACTTCGATGCCCCGGTTGCCGAAATTCAGTTGCCTTTGAATTTCGGGTGATCCCTCTTGAGCATGTATGCTTCTGCTACTTGTTCTACATCATACTTTCTTCCGCAAACGGCGAAACGCTTTGACTCGTGAGTTTCGCGGCATTCCGACTTCGATGCCCGTTTGCCGAAATTCAGTTGCCTTTGAATTTCGGGTGATCCCTCTTGAGCATGTATGCTTCTGCTACTTGTTCTACATCAGACTTTCTTCCGCAAACGGCGAAACGCTTTGACTCGGTGAGTTTCGCGGCATTCCGACTTCGATGCCCCGGTTGCCGAAATTCAGTTGCCTTTGAATTTCGGGTGATCCCTCTTGAGCATGTATGCTTCTGCTACTTGTTCTACATCATACTTTCTTCCGCAAACGGCGAAACGCTTTGACTCGGTGAGTTTCGCGGCATTCCGACTTCGATGCCCCGGTTGCCGAAATTCAGTTGCCTTTGAATTTCGGGTGATCCCTCTTGAGCATGTATGCTTCTGCTACTTGTTCTACATCAGACTTTCTTCCGCAAACGGCGAAACGCTTTGACTCGGTGAGTTTCGCGGCATTCCGACTTCGATGCCCCGGTTGCCGAAATTCAGTTGCCTTTGAATTTCGGGTGATCCCTCTTGAGCATGTATGCTTCTGCTACTTGTTCTACATCAGACTTTCTTCCGCAAACGGCGAAACGCTTTGACTCGGTGAGTTTCGCGGCATTCCGACTTCGATGCCCGGTTGCCGAAATTCAGTTGCCTTTGAATTTCGGGTGATCCCTCTTGAGCATGTATGCTTCTGCTACTTGTTCTACATCAGACTTTCTTCCGCAAACGGCGAAACGCTTTGACTCGGTGAGTTTCGCGGCATTCCGACTTCGATGCCCCGTTGCCGAAATTCAGTTGCCTTTGAATTTCGGGTGATCCCTCTTGAGCATGTATGCTTCTGCTACTTGTTCTACATCAGACTTTCTTCCGCAAACGGCGAAACGCTTTGACTCGGTGAGTTTCGCGGCATTCCGACTTCGATGCCCGGTTGCCGAAATTCAGTTGCCTTTGAATTTCGGGTGATCCCTCTTGAGCATGTATGCTTCTGCTACTTGTTCTACATCAGACTTTCTTCCGCAAACGGCGAAACGCTTTGACTCGGTGAGTTTCGCGGCATTCCGACTTCGATGCCCGGTTGCCGAAATTCAGTTGCCTTTGAATTTCGGGTGATCCCTCTTGAGCATGTATGCTTCTGCTACTTGTTCTACATCAGACTTTCTTCCGCAAACGGCGAAACGCTTTGACTCGGTGAGTTTCGCGGCATTCCGACTTCGATGCCCGGTTGCCGAAATTCAGTTGCCTTTGAATTTCGGGTGATCCCTCTTGAGCATGTATGCTTCTGCTACTTGTTCTACATCAGACTTTCTTCCGCAAACGGCGAAACGCTTTGACTCGGTGAGTTTCGCGGCATTCCGACTTCGATGCCCGGTTGCCGAAATTCAGTTGCCTTTGAATTTCGGGTGATCCCTCTTGAGCATGTATGCTTCTGCTACTTGTTCTACATCAGACTTTCTTCCGCAAACGGCGAAACGCTTTGACTCGGTGAGTTTCGCGGCATTCCGACTTCGATGCCCCGGTTGCCGAAATTCAGTTGCCTTTGAATTTCGGGTGATCCCTCTTGAGCATGTATGCTTCTGCTACTTGTTCTACATCAGACTTTCTTCCGCAAACGGCGAAACGCTTTGACTCGGTGAGTTTCGCGGCATTCCGACTTCGATGCCCCGGTTGCCGAAATTCAGTTGCCTTTGAATTTCGGGTGATCCCTCTTGAGCATGTATGCTTCTGCTACTTGTTCTACATCAGACTTTCTTCCGCAAACGGCGAAACGCTTTGACTCGGTGAGTTTCGCGGCATTCCGACTTCGATGCCCCGTTGCCGAAATTCAGTTGCCTTTGAATTTCGGGTGATCCCTCTTGAGCATGTATGCTTCTGCTACTTGTTCTACATCAGACTTTCTTCCGCAAACGGCGAAACGCTTTGACTCGGTGAGTTTCGCGGCATTCCGACTTCGATGCCCGGTTGCCGAAATTCAGTTGCCTTTGAATTTCGGGTGATCCCTCTTGAGCATGTATGCTTCTGCTACTTGTTCTACATCAGACTTCTTCCGCAAACGGCGAAACGCTTTGACTCGGTGAGTTTCGCGGCATTCCGACTTCGATGCCCGGTTGCCGAAATTCAGTTGCCTTTGAATTTCGGGTGATCCCTCTTGAGCATGTATGCTTCTGCTACTTGTTCTACATCAGACTTTCTTCCGCAAACGGCGAAACGCTTTGACTCGGTGAGTTTCGCGGCATTCCGACTTCGATGCCCGGTTGCCGAAATTCAGTTGCCTTTGAATTTCGGGTGATCCCTCTTGAGCATGTATGCTTCTGCTACTTGTTCTACATCAGACTTTCTTCCGCAAACGGCGAAACGCTTTGACTCGGTGAGTTTCGCGGCATTCCGACTTCGATGCCCCGGTTGCCGAAATTCAGTTGCCTTTGAATTTCGGGTGATCCCTCTTGAGCATGTATGCTTCTGCTACTTGTTCTACATCAGACTTCTTCCGCAAACGGCGAAACGCTTTGACTCGGTGAGTTTCGCGGCATTCCGACTTCGATGCCCGGTTGCCGAAATTCAGTTGCCTTTGAATTTCGGGTGATCCCTCTTGAGCATGTATGCTTCTGCTACTTGTTCTACATCAGACTTTCTTCCGCAAACGGCGAAACGCTTTGACTCGGTGAGTTTCGCGGCATTCCGACTTCGATGCCCCGGTTGCCGAAATTCAGTTGCCTTTGAATTTCGGGTGATCCCTCTTGAGCATGTATGCTTCTGCTACTTGTTCTACATCAGACTTTCTTCCGCAAACGGCGAAACGCTTTGACTCGGTGAGTTTCGCGGCATTCCGACTTCGATGCCCGGTTGCCGAAATTCAGTTGCCTTTGAATTTCGGGTGATCCCTCTTGAGCATGTATGCTTCTGCTACTTGTTCTACATCAGACTTCTTCCGCAAACGGCGAAACGCTTTGACTCGGTGAGTTTCGCGGCATTCCGACTTCGATGCCCCGGTTGCCGAAATTCAGTTGCCTTTGAATTTCGGGTGATCCCTCTTGAGCATGTATGCTTCTGCTACTTGTTCTACATCAGACTTTCTTCCGCAAACGGCGAAACGCTTTGACTCGGTGAGTTTCGCGGCATTCCGACTTCGATGCCCCGGTTGCCGAAATTCAGTTGCCTTTGAATTTCGGGTGATCCCTCTTGAGCATGTATGCTTCTGCTACTTGTTCTACATCAGACTTTCTTCCGCAAACGGCGAAACGCTTTGACTCGGTGAGTTTCGCGGCATTCCGACTTCGATGCCCCGGTTGCCGAAATTCAGTTGCCTTTGAATTTCGGGTGATCCCTCTTGAGCATGTATGCTTCTGCTACTTGTTCTACATCAGACTTTCTTCCGCAAACGGCGAAACGCTTTGACTCGGTGAGTTTCGCGGCATTCCGACTTCGATGCCCCGGTTGCCGAAATTCAGTTGCCTTTGAATTTCGGGTGATCCCTCTTGAGCATGTATGCTTCTGCTACTTGTTCTACATCAGACTTTCTTCCGCAAACGGCGAAACGCTTTGACTCGGTGAGTTTCGCGGCATTCCGACTTCGATGCCCCGGTTGCCGAAATTCAGTTGCCTTTGAATTTCGGGTGATCCCTCTTGAGCATGTATGCTTCTGCTACTTGTTCTACATCAGACTTTCTTCCGCAAACGGCGAAACGCTTTGACTCGGTGAGTTTCGCGGCATTCCGACTTCGATGCCCCGGTTGCCGAAATTCAGTTGCCTTTGAATTTCGGGTGATCCCTCTTGAGCATGTATGCTTCTGCTACTTGTTCTACATCAGACTTTCTTCCGCAAACGGCGAAACGCTTTGACTCGGTGAGTTTCGCGGCATTCCGACTTCGATGCCCGGTTGCCGAAATTCAGTTGCCTTTGAATTTCGGGTGATCCCTCTTGAGCATGTATGCTTCTGCTACTTGTTCTACATCAGACTTTCTTCCGCAAACGGCGAAACGCTTTGACTCGGTGAGTTTCGCGGCATTCCGACTTCGATGCCCGGTTGCCGAAATTCAGTTGCCTTTGAATTTCGGGTGATCCCTCTTGAGCATGTATGCTTCTGCTACTTGTTCTACATCAGACTTTCTTCCGCAAACGGCGAAACGCTTTGACTCGGTGAGTTTCGCGGCATTCCGACTTCGATGCCCCGGTTGCCGAAATTCAGTTGCCTTTGAATTTCGGGTGATCCCTCTTGAGCATGTATGCTTCTGCTACTTGTTCTACATCAGACTTTCTTCCGCAAACGGCGAAACGCTTTGACTCGGTGAGTTTCGCGGCATTCCGACTTCGATGCCCCGGTTGCCGAAATTCAGTTGCCTTTGAATTTCGGGTGATCCCTCTTGAGCATGTATGCTTCTGCTACTTGTTCTACATCAGACTTCTTCCGCAAACGGCGAAACGCTTTGACTCGGTGAGTTTCGCGGCATTCCGACTTCGATGCCCCGGTTGCCGAAATTCAGTTGCCTTTGAATTTCGGGTGATCCCTCTTGAGCATGTATGCTTCTGCTACTTGTTCTACATCAGACTTTCTTCCGCAAACGGCGAAACGCTTTGACTCGGTGAGTTTCGCGGCATTCCGACTTCGATGCCCGGTTGCCGAAATTCAGTTGCCTTTGAATTTCGGGTGATCCCTCTTGAGCATGTATGCTTCTGCTACTTGTTCTACATCAGACTTTCTTCCGCAAACGGCGAAACGCTTTGACTCGGTGAGTTTCGCGGCATTCCGACTTCGATGCCCCGGTTGCCGAAATTCAGTTGCCTTTGAATTTCGGGTGATCCCTCTTGAGCATGTATGCTTCTGCTACTTGTTCTACATCAGACTTTCTTCCGCAAACGGCGAAACGCTTTGACTCGGTGAGTTTCGCGGCATTCCGACTTCGATGCCCCGGTTGCCGAAATTCAGTTGCCTTTGAATTTCGGGTGATCCCTCTTGAGCATGTATGCTTCTGCTACTTGTTCTACATCAGACTTTCTTCCGCAAACGGCGAAACGCTTTGACTCGGTGAGTTTCGCGGCATTCCGACTTCGATGCCCCGGTTGCCGAAATTCAGTTGCCTTTGAATTTCGGGTGATCCCTCTTGAGCATGTATGCTTCTGCTACTTGTTCTACATCAGACTTCTTCCGCAAACGGCGAAACGCTTTGACTCGGTGAGTTTCGCGGCATTCCGACTTCGATGCCCCGGTTGCCGAAATTCAGTTGCCTTTGAATTTCGGGTGATCCCTCTTGAGCATGTATGCTTCTGCTACTTGTTCTACATCAGACTTTCTTCCGCAAACGGCGAAACGCTTTGACTCGGTGAGTTTCGCGGCATTCCGACTTCGATGCCCCGGTTGCCGAAATTCAGTTGCCTTTGAATTTCGGGTGATCCCTCTTGAGCATGTATGCTTCTGCTACTTGTTCTACATCAGACTTTCTTCCGCAAACGGCGAAACGCTTTGACTCGGTGAGTTTCGCGGCATTCCGACTTCGATGCCCCGGTTGCCGAAATTCAGTTGCCTTTGAATTTCGGGTGATCCCTCTTGAGCATGTATGCTTCTGCTACTTGTTCTACATCAGACTTTCTTCCGCAAACGGCGAAACGCTTTGACTCGGTGAGTTTCGCGGCATTCCGACTTCGATGCCCGGTTGCCGAAATTCAGTTGCCTTTGAATTTCGGGTGATCCCTCTTGAGCATGTATGCTTCTGCTACTTGTTCTACATCAGACTTTCTTCCGCAAACGGCGAAACGCTTTGACTCGGTGAGTTTCGCGGCATTCCGACTTCGATGCCCCGGTTGCCGAAATTCAGTTGCCTTTGAATTTCGGGTGATCCCTCTTGAGCATGTATGCTTCTGCTACTTGTTCTACATCAGACTTTCTTCCGCAAACGGCGAAACGCTTTGACTCGGTGAGTTTCGCGGCATTCCGACTTCGATGCCCCGGTTGCCGAAATTCAGTTGCCTTTGAATTTCGGGTGATCCCTCTTGAGCATGTATGCTTCTGCTACTTGTTCTACATCAGACTTTCTTCCGCAAACGGCGAAACGCTTTGACTCGGTGAGTTTCGCGGCATTCCGACTTCGATGCCCCGGTTGCCGAAATTCAGTTGCCTTTGAATTTCGGGTGATCCCTCTTGAGCATGTATGCTTCTGCTACTTGTTCTACATCAGACTTCTTCCGCAAACGGCGAAACGCTTTGACTCGGTGAGTTTCGCGGCATTCCGACTTCGATGCCCCGGTTGCCGAAATTCAGTTGCCTTTGAATTTCGGGTGATCCCTCTTGAGCATGTATGCTTCTGCTACTTGTTCTACATCAGACTTTCTTCCGCAAACGGCGAAACGCTTTGACTCGGTGAGTTTCGCGGCATTCCGACTTCGATGCCCGGTTGCCGAAATTCAGTTGCCTTTGAATTTCGGGTGATCCCTCTTGAGCATGTATGCTTCTGCTACTTGTTCTACATCAGACTTTCTTCCGCAAACGGCGAAACGCTTTGACTCGGTGAGTTTCGCGGCATTCCGACTTCGATGCCCCGGTTGCCGAAATTCAGTTGCCTTTGAATTTCGGGTGATCCCTCTTGAGCATGTATGCTTCTGCTACTTGTTCTACATCAGACTTTCTTCCGCAAACGGCGAAACGCTTTGACTCGGTGAGTTTCGCGGCATTCCGACTTCGATGCCCGGTTGCCGAAATTCAGTTGCCTTTGAATTTCGGGTGATCCCTCTTGAGCATGTATGCTTCTGCTACTTGTTCTACATCAGACTTTCTTCCGCAAACGGCGAAACGCTTTGACTCGGTGAGTTTCGCGGCATTCCGACTTCGATGCCCCGGTTGCCGAAATTCAGTTGCCTTTGAATTTCGGGTGATCCCTCTTGAGCATGTATGCTTCTGCTACTTGTTCTACATCAGACTTTCTTCCGCAAACGGCGAAACGCTTTGACTCGGTGAGTTTCGCGGCATTCCGACTTCGATGCCCCGGTTGCCGAAATTCAGTTGCCTTTGAATTTCGGGTGATCCCTCTTGAGCATGTATGCTTCTGCTACTTGTTCTACATCAGACTTTCTTCCGCAAACGGCGAAACGCTTTGACTCGGTGAGTTTCGCGGCATTCCGACTTCGATGCCCCGGTTGCCGAAATTCAGTTGCCTTTGAATTTCGGGTGATCCCTCTTGAGCATGTATGCTTCTGCTACTTGTTCTACATCAGACTTTCTTCCGCAAACGGCGAAACGCTTTGACTCGGTGAGTTTCGCGGCATTCCGACTTCGATGCCCCGGTTGCCGAAATTCAGTTGCCTTTGAATTTCGGGTGATCCCTCTTGAGCATGTATGCTTCTGCTACTTGTTCTACATCAGACTTTCTTCCGCAAACGGCGAAACGCTTTGACTCGGTGAGTTTCGCGGCATTCCGACTTCGATGCCCCGGTTGCCGAAATTCAGTTGCCTTTGAATTTCGGGTGATCCCTCTTGAGCATGTATGCTTCTGCTACTTGTTCTACATCAGACTTCTTCCGCAAACGGCGAAACGCTTTGACTCGGTGAGTTTCGCGGCATTCCGACTTCGATGCCCGGTTGCCGAAATTCAGTTGCCTTTGAATTTCGGGTGATCCCTCTTGAGCATGTATGCTTCTGCTACTTGTTCTACATCAGACTTTCTTCCGCAAACGGCGAAACGCTTTGACTCGGTGAGTTTCGCGGCATTCCGACTTCGATGCCCCGGTTGCCGAAATTCAGTTGCCTTTGAATTTCGGGTGATCCCTCTTGAGCATGTATGCTTCTGCTACTTGTTCTACATCAGACTTTCTTCCGCAAACGGCGAAACGCTTTGACTCGGTGAGTTTCGCGGCATTCCGACTTCGATGCCCCGGTTGCCGAAATTCAGTTGCCTTTGAATTTCGGGTGATCCCTCTTGAGCATGTATGCTTCTGCTACTTGTTCTACATCAGACTTCTTCCGCAAACGGCGAAACGCTTTGACTCGGTGAGTTTCGCGGCATTCCGACTTCGATGCCCCGGTTGCCGAAATTCAGTTGCCTTTGAATTTCGGGTGATCCCTCTTGAGCATGTATGCTTCTGCTACTTGTTCTACATCAGACTTTCTTCCGCAAACGGCGAAACGCTTTGACTCGGTGAGTTTCGCGGCATTCCGACTTCGATGCCCCGGTTGCCGAAATTCAGTTGCCTTTGAATTTCGGGTGATCCCTCTTGAGCATGTATGCTTCTGCTACTTGTTCTACATCAGACTTCTTCCGCAAACGGCGAAACGCTTTGACTCGGTGAGTTTCGCGGCATTCCGACTTCGATGCCCCGGTTGCCGAAATTCAGTTGCCTTTGAATTTCGGGTGATCCCTCTTGAGCATGTATGCTTCTGCTACTTGTTCTACATCAGACTTTCTTCCGCAAACGGCGAAACGCTTTGACTCGGTGAGTTTCGCGGCATTCCGACTTCGATGCCCCGGTTGCCGAAATTCAGTTGCCTTTGAATTTCGGGTGATCCCTCTTGAGCATGTATGCTTCTGCTACTTGTTCTACATCAGACTTCTTCCGCAAACGGCGAAACGCTTTGACTCGGTGAGTTTCGCGGCATTCCGACTTCGATGCCCCGGTTGCCGAAATTCAGTTGCCTTTGAATTTCGGGTGATCCCTCTTGAGCATGTATGCTTCTGCTACTTGTTCTACATCAGACTTTCTTCCGCAAACGGCGAAACGCTTTGACTCGGTGAGTTTCGCGGCATTCCGACTTCGATGCCCCGGTTGCCGAAATTCAGTTGCCTTTGAATTTCGGGTGATCCCTCTTGAGCATGTATGCTTCTGCTACTTGTTCTACATCAGACTTTCTTCCGCAAACGGCGAAACGCTTTGACTCGGTGAGTTTCGCGGCATTCCGACTTCGATGCCCCGGTTGCCGAAATTCAGTTGCCTTTGAATTTCGGGTGATCCCTCTTGAGCATGTATGCTTCTGCTACTTGTTCTACATCAGACTTTCTTCCGCAAACGGCGAAACGCTTTGACTCGGTGAGTTTCGCGGCATTCCGACTTCGATGCCCCGGTTGCCGAAATTCAGTTGCCTTTGAATTTCGGGTGATCCCTCTTGAGCATGTATGCTTCTGCTACTTGTTCTACATCAGACTTTCTTCCGCAAACGGCGAAACGCTTTGACTCGGTGAGTTTCGCGGCATTCCGACTTCGATGCCCCGGTTGCCGAAATTCAGTTGCCTTTGAATTTCGGGTGATCCCTCTTGAGCATGTATGCTTCTGCTACTTGTTCTACATCAGACTTCTTCCGCAAACGGCGAAACGCTTTGACTCGGTGAGTTTCGCGGCATTCCGACTTCGATGCCCCGGTTGCCGAAATTCAGTTGCCTTTGAATTTCGGGTGATCCCTCTTGAGCATGTATGCTTCTGCTACTTGTTCTACATCAGACTTTCTTCCGCAAACGGCGAAACGCTTTGACTCGGTGAGTTTCGCGGCATTCCGACTTCGATGCCCCGGTTGCCGAAATTCAGTTGCCTTTGAATTTCGGGTGATCCCTCTTGAGCATGTATGCTTCTGCTACTTGTTCTACATCAGACTTTCTTCCGCAAACGGCGAAACGCTTTGACTCGGTGAGTTTCGCGGCATTCCGACTTCGATGCCCCGGTTGCCGAAATTCAGTTGCCTTTGAATTTCGGGTGATCCCTCTTGAGCATGTATGCTTCTGCTACTTGTTCTACATCAGACTTCTTCCGCAAACGGCGAAACGCTTTGACTCGGTGAGTTTCGCGGCATTCCGACTTCGATGCCCCGGTTGCCGAAATTCAGTTGCCTTTGAATTTCGGGTGATCCCTCTTGAGCATGTATGCTTCTGCTACTTGTTCTACATCAGACTTTCTTCCGCAAACGGCGAAACGCTTTGACTCGGTGAGTTTCGCGGCATTCCGACTTCGATGCCCCGGTTGCCGAAATTCAGTTGCCTTTGAATTTCGGGTGATCCCTCTTGAGCATGTATGCTTCTGCTACTTGTTCTACATCAGACTTCTTCCGCAAACGGCGAAACGCTTTGACTCGGTGAGTTTCGCGGCATTCCGACTTCGATGCCCCGGTTGCCGAAATTCAGTTGCCTTTGAATTTCGGGTGATCCCTCTTGAGCATGTATGCTTCTGCTACTTGTTCTACATCAGACTTCTTCCGCAAACGGCGAAACGCTTTGACTCGGTGAGTTTCGCGGCATTCCGACTTCGATGCCCCGGTTGCCGAAATTCAGTTGCCTTTGAATTTCGGGTGATCCCTCTTGAGCATGTATGCTTCTGCTACTTGTTCTACATCAGACTTTCTTCCGCAAACGGCGAAACGCTTTGACTCGGTGAGTTTCGCGGCATTCCGACTTCGATGCCCCGGTTGCCGAAATTCAGTTGCCTTTGAATTTCGGGTGATCCCTCTTGAGCATGTATGCTTCTGCTACTTGTTCTACATCAGACTTTCTTCCGCAAACGGCGAAACGCTTTGACTCGGTGAGTTTCGCGGCATTCCGACTTCGATGCCCCGGTTGCCGAAATTCAGTTGCCTTTGAATTTCGGGTGATCCCTCTTGAGCATGTATGCTTCTGCTACTTGTTCTACATCAGACTTCTTCCGCAAACGGCGAAACGCTTTGACTCGGTGAGTTTCGCGGCATTCCGACTTCGATGCCCCGGTTGCCGAAATTCAGTTGCCTTTGAATTTCGGGTGATCCCTCTTGAGCATGTATGCTTCTGCTACTTGTTCTACATCAGACTTCTTCCGCAAACGGCGAAACGCTTTGACTCGGTGAGTTTCGCGGCATTCCGACTTCGATGCCCCGGTTGCCGAAATTCAGTTGCCTTTGAATTTCGGGTGATCCCTCTTGAGCATGTATGCTTCTGCTACTTGTTCTACATCAGACTTTCTTCCGCAAACGGCGAAACGCTTTGACTCGGTGAGTTTCGCGGCATTCCGACTTCGATGCCCCGGTTGCCGAAATTCAGTTGCCTTTGAATTTCGGGTGATCCCTCTTGAGCATGTATGCTTCTGCTACTTGTTCTACATCAGACTTTCTTCCGCAAACGGCGAAACGCTTTGACTCGGTGAGTTTCGCGGCATTCCGACTTCGATGCCCCGGTTGCCGAAATTCAGTTGCCTTTGAATTTCGGGTGATCCCTCTTGAGCATGTATGCTTCTGCTACTTGTTCTACATCAGACTTCTTCCGCAAACGGCGAAACGCTTTGACTCGGTGAGTTTCGCGGCATTCCGACTTCGATGCCCCGGTTGCCGAAATTCAGTTGCCTTTGAATTTCGGGTGATCCCTCTTGAGCATGTATGCTTCTGCTACTTGTTCTACATCAGACTTCTTCCGCAAACGGCGAAACGCTTTGACTCGGTGAGTTTCGCGGCATTCCGACTTCGATGCCCCGGTTGCCGAAATTCAGTTGCCTTTGAATTTCGGGTGATCCCTCTTGAGCATGTATGCTTCTGCTACTTGTTCTACATCAGACTTCTTCCGCAAACGGCGAAACGCTTTGACTCGGTGAGTTTCGCGGCATTCCGACTTCGATGCCCCGGTTGCCGAAATTCAGTTGCCTTTGAATTTCGGGTGATCCCTCTTGAGCATGTATGCTTCTGCTACTTGTTCTACATCAGACTTCTTCCGCAAACGGCGAAACGCTTTGACTCGGTGAGTTTCGCGGCATTCCGACTTCGATGCCCCGGTTGCCGAAATTCAGTTGCCTTTGAATTTCGGGTGATCCCTCTTGAGCATGTATGCTTCTGCTACTTGTTCTACATCAGACTTTCTTCCGCAAACGGCGAAACGCTTTGACTCGGTGAGTTTCGCGGCATTCCGACTTCGATGCCCCGGTTGCCGAAATTCAGTTGCCTTTGAATTTCGGGTGATCCCTCTTGAGCATGTATGCTTCTGCTACTTGTTCTACATCAGACTTCTTCCGCAAACGGCGAAACGCTTTGACTCGGTGAGTTTCGCGGCATTCCGACTTCGATGCCCCGGTTGCCGAAATTCAGTTGCCTTTGAATTTCGGGTGATCCCTCTTGAGCATGTATGCTTCTGCTACTTGTTCTACATCAGACTTCTTCCGCAAACGGCGAAACGCTTTGACTCGGTGAGTTTCGCGGCATTCCGACTTCGATGCCCCGGTTGCCGAAATTCAGTTGCCTTTGAATTTCGGGTGATCCCTCTTGAGCATGTATGCTTCTGCTACTTGTTCTACATCAGACTTTCTTCCGCAAACGGCGAAACGCTTTGACTCGGTGAGTTTCGCGGCATTCCGACTTCGATGCCCCGGTTGCCGAAATTCAGTTGCCTTTGAATTTCGGGTGATCCCTCTTGAGCATGTATGCTTCTGCTACTTGTTCTACATCAGACTTTCTTCCGCAAACGGCGAAACGCTTTGACTCGGTGAGTTTCGCGGCATTCCGACTTCGATGCCCCGGTTGCCGAAATTCAGTTGCCTTTGAATTTCGGGTGATCCCTCTTGAGCATGTATGCTTCTGCTACTTGTTCTACATCAGACTTCTTCCGCAAACGGCGAAACGCTTTGACTCGGTGAGTTTCGCGGCATTCCGACTTCGATGCCCCGGTTGCCGAAATTCAGTTGCCTTTGAATTTCGGGTGATCCCTCTTGAGCATGTATGCTTCTGCTACTTGTTCTACATCAGACTTTCTTCCGCAAACGGCGAAACGCTTTGACTCGGTGAGTTTCGCGGCATTCCGACTTCGATGCCCCGGTTGCCGAAATTCAGTTGCCTTTGAATTTCGGGTGATCCCTCTTGAGCATGTATGCTTCTGCTACTTGTTCTACATCAGACTTTCTTCCGCAAACGGCGAAACGCTTTGACTCGGTGAGTTTCGCGGCATTCCGACTTCGATGCCCCGGTTGCCGAAATTCAGTTGCCTTTGAATTTCGGGTGATCCCTCTTGAGCATGTATGCTTCTGCTACTTGTTCTACATCAGACTTTCTTCCGCAAACGGCGAAACGCTTTGACTCGGTGAGTTTCGCGGCATTCCGACTTCGATGCCCCGGTTGCCGAAATTCAGTTGCCTTTGAATTTCGGGTGATCCCTCTTGAGCATGTATGCTTCTGCTACTTGTTCTACATCAGACTTCTTCCGCAAACGGCGAAACGCTTTGACTCGGTGAGTTTCGCGGCATTCCGACTTCGATGCCCCGGTTGCCGAAATTCAGTTGCCTTTGAATTTCGGGTGATCCCTCTTGAGCATGTATGCTTCTGCTACTTGTTCTACATCAGACTTCTTCTTCCGCAAACGGCGAAACGCTTTGACTCGGTGAGTTTCGCGGCATTCCGACTTCGATGCCCCGGTTGCCGAAATTCAGTTGCCTTTGAATTTCGGGTGATCCCTCTTGAGCATGTATGCTTCTGCTACTTGTTCTACATCAGACTTTCTTCCGCAAACGGCGAAACGCTTTGACTCGGTGAGTTTCGCGGCATTCCGACTTCGATGCCCCGGTTGCCGAAATTCAGTTGCCTTTGAATTTCGGGTGATCCCTCTTGAGCATGTATGCTTCTGCTACTTGTTCTACATCAGACTTTCTTCCGCAAACGGCGAAACGCTTTGACTCGGTGAGTTTCGCGGCATTCCGACTTCGATGCCCCGGTTGCCGAAATTCAGTTGCCTTTGAATTTCGGGTGATCCCTCTTGAGCATGTATGCTTCTGCTACTTGTTCTACATCAGACTTTCTTCCGCAAACGGCGAAACGCTTTGACTCGGTGAGTTTCGCGGCATTCCGACTTCGATGCCCCGGTTGCCGAAATTCAGTTGCCTTTGAATTTCGGGTGATCCCTCTTGAGCATGTATGCTTCTGCTACTTGTTCTACATCAGACTTCTTCCGCAAACGGCGAAACGCTTTGACTCGGTGAGTTTCGCGGCATTCCGACTTCGATGCCCCGGTTGCCGAAATTCAGTTGCCTTTGAATTTCGGGTGATCCCTCTTGAGCATGTATGCTTCTGCTACTTGTTCTACATCAGACTTCTTCCGCAAACGGCGAAACGCTTTGACTCGGTGAGTTTCGCGGCATTCCGACTTCGATGCCCCGGTTGCCGAAATTCAGTTGCCTTTGAATTTCGGGTGATCCCTCTTGAGCATGTATGCTTCTGCTACTTGTTCTACATCAGACTTTCTTCCGCAAACGGCGAAACGCTTTGACTCGGTGAGTTTCGCGGCATTCCGACTTCGATGCCCCGGTTGCCGAAATTCAGTTGCCTTTGAATTTCGGGTGATCCCTCTTGAGCATGTATGCTTCTGCTACTTGTTCTACATCAGACTTCTTCCGCAAACGGCGAAACGCTTTGACTCGGTGAGTTTCGCGGCATTCCGACTTCGATGCCCCGGTTGCCGAAATTCAGTTGCCTTTGAATTTCGGGTGATCCCTCTTGAGCATGTATGCTTCTGCTACTTGTTCTACATCAGACTTTCTTCCGCAAACGGCGAAACGCTTTGACTCGGTGAGTTTCGCGGCATTCCGACTTCGATGCCCCGGTTGCCGAAATTCAGTTGCCTTTGAATTTCGGGTGATCCCTCTTGAGCATGTATGCTTCTGCTACTTGTTCTACATCAGACTTTCTTCCGCAAACGGCGAAACGCTTTGACTCGGTGAGTTTCGCGGCATTCCGACTTCGATGCCCCGGTTGCCGAAATTCAGTTGCCTTTGAATTTCGGGTGATCCCTCTTGAGCATGTATGCTTCTGCTACTTGTTCTACATCAGACTTCTTCCGCAAACGGCGAAACGCTTTGACTCGGTGAGTTTCGCGGCATTCCGACTTCGATGCCCCGGTTGCCGAAATTCAGTTGCCTTTGAATTTCGGGTGATCCCTCTTGAGCATGTATGCTTCTGCTACTTGTTCTACATCAGACTTTCTTCCGCAAACGGCGAAACGCTTTGACTCGGTGAGTTTCGCGGCATTCCGACTTCGATGCCCCGGTTGCCGAAATTCAGTTGCCTTTGAATTTCGGGTGATCCCTCTTGAGCATGTATGCTTCTGCTACTTGTTCTACATCAGACTTTCTTCCGCAAACGGCGAAACGCTTTGACTCGGTGAGTTTCGCGGCATTCCGACTTCGATGCCCCGGTTGCCGAAATTCAGTTGCCTTTGAATTTCGGGTGATCCCTCTTGAGCATGTATGCTTCTGCTACTTGTTCTACATCAGACTTCTTCCGCAAACGGCGAAACGCTTTGACTCGGTGAGTTTCGCGGCATTCCGACTTCGATGCCCCGGTTGCCGAAATTCAGTTGCCTTTGAATTTCGGGTGATCCCTCTTGAGCATGTATGCTTCTGCTACTTGTTCTACATCAGACTTCTTCCGCAAACGGCGAAACGCTTTGACTCGGTGAGTTTCGCGGCATTCCGACTTCGATGCCCCGGTTGCCGAAATTCAGTTGCCTTTGAATTTCGGGTGATCCCTCTTGAGCATGTATGCTTCTGCTACTTGTTCTACATCAGACTTCTTCCGCAAACGGCGAAACGCTTTGACTCGGTGAGTTTCGCGGCATTCCGACTTCGATGCCCCGGTTGCCGAAATTCAGTTGCCTTTGAATTTCGGGTGATCCCTCTTGAGCATGTATGCTTCTGCTACTTGTTCTACATCAGACTTCTTCCGCAAACGGCGAAACGCTTTGACTCGGTGAGTTTCGCGGCATTCCGACTTCGATGCCCCGGTTGCCGAAATTCAGTTGCCTTTGAATTTCGGGTGATCCCTCTTGAGCATGTATGCTTCTGCTACTTGTTCTACATCAGACTTTCTTCCGCAAACGGCGAAACGCTTTGACTCGGTGAGTTTCGCGGCATTCCGACTTCGATGCCCCGGTTGCCGAAATTCAGTTGCCTTTGAATTTCGGGTGATCCCTCTTGAGCATGTATGCTTCTGCTACTTGTTCTACATCAGACTTTCTTCCGCAAACGGCGAAACGCTTTGACTCGGTGAGTTTCGCGGCATTCCGACTTCGATGCCCCGGTTGCCGAAATTCAGTTGCCTTTGAATTTCGGGTGATCCCTCTTGAGCATGTATGCTTCTGCTACTTGTTCTACATCAGACTTTCTTCCGCAAACGGCGAAACGCTTTGACTCGGTGAGTTTCGCGGCATTCCGACTTCGATGCCCCGGTTGCCGAAATTCAGTTGCCTTTGAATTTCGGGTGATCCCTCTTGAGCATGTATGCTTCTGCTACTTGTTCTACATCAGACTTTCTTCCGCAAACGGCGAAACGCTTTGACTCGGTGAGTTTCGCGGCATTCCGACTTCGATGCCCCGGTTGCCGAAATTCAGTTGCCTTTGAATTTCGGGTGATCCCTCTTGAGCATGTATGCTTCTGCTACTTGTTCTACATCAGACTTTCTTCCGCAAACGGCGAAACGCTTTGACTCGGTGAGTTTCGCGGCATTCCGACTTCGATGCCCCGGTTGCCGAAATTCAGTTGCCTTTGAATTTCGGGTGATCCCTCTTGAGCATGTATGCTTCTGCTACTTGTTCTACATCAGACTTTCTTCCGCAAACGGCGAAACGCTTTGACTCGGTGAGTTTCGCGGCATTCCGACTTCGATGCCCCGGTTGCCGAAATTCAGTTGCCTTTGAATTTCGGGTGATCCCTCTTGAGCATGTATGCTTCTGCTACTTGTTCTACATCAGACTTCTTCCGCAAACGGCGAAACGCTTTGACTCGGTGAGTTTCGCGGCATTCCGACTTCGATGCCCCGGTTGCCGAAATTCAGTTGCCTTTGAATTTCGGGTGATCCCTCTTGAGCATGTATGCTTCTGCTACTTGTTCTACATCAGACTTCTTCCGCAAACGGCGAAACGCTTTGACTCGGTGAGTTTCGCGGCATTCCGACTTCGATGCCCCGGTTGCCGAAATTCAGTTGCCTTTGAATTTCGGGTGATCCCTCTTGAGCATGTATGCTTCTGCTACTTGTTCTACATCAGACTTTCTTCCGCAAACGGCGAAACGCTTTGACTCGGTGAGTTTCGCGGCATTCCGACTTCGATGCCCCGGTTGCCGAAATTCAGTTGCCTTTGAATTTCGGGTGATCCCTCTTGAGCATGTATGCTTCTGCTACTTGTTCTACATCAGACTTTCTTCCGCAAACGGCGAAACGCTTTGACTCGGTGAGTTTCGCGGCATTCCGACTTCGATGCCCCGGTTGCCGAAATTCAGTTGCCTTTGAATTTCGGGTGATCCCTCTTGAGCATGTATGCTTCTGCTACTTGTTCTACATCAGACTTCTTCCGCAAACGGCGAAACGCTTTGACTCGGTGAGTTTCGCGGCATTCCGACTTCGATGCCCCGGTTGCCGAAATTCAGTTGCCTTTGAATTTCGGGTGATCCCTCTTGAGCATGTATGCTTCTGCTACTTGTTCTACATCAGACTTCTTCCGCAAACGGCGAAACGCTTTGACTCGGTGAGTTTCGCGGCATTCCGACTTCGATGCCCCGGTTGCCGAAATTCAGTTGCCTTTGAATTTCGGGTGATCCCTCTTGAGCATGTATGCTTCTGCTACTTGTTCTACATCAGACTTCTTCCGCAAACGGCGAAACGCTTTGACTCGGTGAGTTTCGCGGCATTCCGACTTCGATGCCCCGGTTGCCGAAATTCAGTTGCCTTTGAATTTCGGGTGATCCCTCTTGAGCATGTATGCTTCTGCTACTTGTTCTACATCAGACTTTCTTCCGCAAACGGCGAAACGCTTTGACTCGGTGAGTTTCGCGGCATTCCGACTTCGATGCCCCGGTTGCCGAAATTCAGTTGCCTTTGAATTTCGGGTGATCCCTCTTGAGCATGTATGCTTCTGCTACTTGTTCTACATCAGACTTCTTCCGCAAACGGCGAAACGCTTTGACTCGGTGAGTTTCGCGGCATTCCGACTTCGATGCCCCGGTTGCCGAAATTCAGTTGCCTTTGAATTTCGGGTGATCCCTCTTGAGCATGTATGCTTCTGCTACTTGTTCTACATCAGACTTCTTCCGCAAACGGCGAAACGCTTTGACTCGGTGAGTTTCGCGGCATTCCGACTTCGATGCCCCGGTTGCCGAAATTCAGTTGCCTTTGAATTTCGGGTGATCCCTCTTGAGCATGTATGCTTCTGCTACTTGTTCTACATCAGACTTTCTTCCGCAAACGGCGAAACGCTTTGACTCGGTGAGTTTCGCGGCATTCCGACTTCGATGCCCCGGTTGCCGAAATTCAGTTGCCTTTGAATTTCGGGTGATCCCTCTTGAGCATGTATGCTTCTGCTACTTGTTCTACATCAGACTTTCTTCCGCAAACGGCGAAACGCTTTGACTCGGTGAGTTTCGCGGCATTCCGACTTCGATGCCCCGGTTGCCGAAATTCAGTTGCCTTTGAATTTCGGGTGATCCCTCTTGAGCATGTATGCTTCTGCTACTTGTTCTACATCAGACTTCTTCCGCAAACGGCGAAACGCTTTGACTCGGTGAGTTTCGCGGCATTCCGACTTCGATGCCCCGGTTGCCGAAATTCAGTTGCCTTTGAATTTCGGGTGATCCCTCTTGAGCATGTATGCTTCTGCTACTTGTTCTACATCAGACTTCTTCCGCAAACGGCGAAACGCTTTGACTCGGTGAGTTTCGCGGCATTCCGACTTCGATGCCCCGGTTGCCGAAATTCAGTTGCCTTTGAATTTCGGGTGATCCCTCTTGAGCATGTATGCTTCTGCTACTTGTTCTACATCAGACTTTCTTCCGCAAACGGCGAAACGCTTTGACTCGGTGAGTTTCGCGGCATTCCGACTTCGATGCCCCGGTTGCCGAAATTCAGTTGCCTTTGAATTTCGGGTGATCCCTCTTGAGCATGTATGCTTCTGCTACTTGTTCTACATCAGACTTTCTTCCGCAAACGGCGAAACGCTTTGACTCGGTGAGTTTCGCGGCATTCCGACTTCGATGCCCCGGTTGCCGAAATTCAGTTGCCTTTGAATTTCGGGTGATCCCTCTTGAGCATGTATGCTTCTGCTACTTGTTCTACATCAGACTTCTTCCGCAAACGGCGAAACGCTTTGACTCGGTGAGTTTCGCGGCATTCCGACTTCGATGCCCCGGTTGCCGAAATTCAGTTGCCTTTGAATTTCGGGTGATCCCTCTTGAGCATGTATGCTTCTGCTACTTGTTCTACATCAGACTTTCTTCCGCAAACGGCGAAACGCTTTGACTCGGTGAGTTTCGCGGCATTCCGACTTCGATGCCCCGGTTGCCGAAATTCAGTTGCCTTTGAATTTCGGGTGATCCCTCTTGAGCATGTATGCTTCTGCTACTTGTTCTACATCAGACTTTCTTCCGCAAACGGCGAAACGCTTTGACTCGGTGAGTTTCGCGGCATTCCGACTTCGATGCCCCGGTTGCCGAAATTCAGTTGCCTTTGAATTTCGGGTGATCCCTCTTGAGCATGTATGCTTCTGCTACTTGTTCTACATCAGACTTCTTCCGCAAACGGCGAAACGCTTTGACTCGGTGAGTTTCGCGGCATTCCGACTTCGATGCCCCGGTTGCCGAAATTCAGTTGCCTTTGAATTTCGGGTGATCCCTCTTGAGCATGTATGCTTCTGCTACTTGTTCTACATCAGACTTTCTTCCGCAAACGGCGAAACGCTTTGACTCGGTGAGTTTCGCGGCATTCCGACTTCGATGCCCCGGTTGCCGAAATTCAGTTGCCTTTGAATTTCGGGTGATCCCTCTTGAGCATGTATGCTTCTGCTACTTGTTCTACATCAGACTTCTTCCGCAAACGGCGAAACGCTTTGACTCGGTGAGTTTCGCGGCATTCCGACTTCGATGCCCCGGTTGCCGAAATTCAGTTGCCTTTGAATTTCGGGTGATCCCTCTTGAGCATGTATGCTTCTGCTACTTGTTCTACATCAGACTTCTTCCGCAAACGGCGAAACGCTTTGACTCGGTGAGTTTCGCGGCATTCCGACTTCGATGCCCCGGTTGCCGAAATTCAGTTGCCTTTGAATTTCGGGTGATCCCTCTTGAGCATGTATGCTTCTGCTACTTGTTCTACATCAGACTTCTTCCGCAAACGGCGAAACGCTTTGACTCGGTGAGTTTCGCGGCATTCCGACTTCGATGCCCCGGTTGCCGAAATTCAGTTGCCTTTGAATTTCGGGTGATCCCTCTTGAGCATGTATGCTTCTGCTACTTGTTCTACATCAGACTTCTTCCGCAAACGGCGAAACGCTTTGACTCGGTGAGTTTCGCGGCATTCCGACTTCGATGCCCCGGTTGCCGAAATTCAGTTGCCTTTGAATTTCGGGTGATCCCTCTTGAGCATGTATGCTTCTGCTACTTGTTCTACATCAGACTTCTTCCGCAAACGGCGAAACGCTTTGACTCGGTGAGTTTCGCGGCATTCCGACTTCGATGCCCCGGTTGCCGAAATTCAGTTGCCTTTGAATTTCGGGTGATCCCTCTTGAGCATGTATGCTTCTGCTACTTGTTCTACATCAGACTTCTTCCGCAAACGGCGAAACGCTTTGACTCGGTGAGTTTCGCGGCATTCCGACTTCGATGCCCCGGTTGCCGAAATTCAGTTGCCTTTGAATTTCGGGTGATCCCTCTTGAGCATGTATGCTTCTGCTACTTGTTCTACATCAGACTTCTTCCGCAAACGGCGAAACGCTTTGACTCGGTGAGTTTCGCGGCATTCCGACTTCGATGCCCCGGTTGCCGAAATTCAGTTGCCTTTGAATTTCGGGTGATCCCTCTTGAGCATGTATGCTTCTGCTACTTGTTCTACATCAGACTTTCTTCCGCAAACGGCGAAACGCTTTGACTCGGTGAGTTTCGCGGCATTCCGACTTCGATGCCCCGGTTGCCGAAATTCAGTTGCCTTTGAATTTCGGGTGATCCCTCTTGAGCATGTATGCTTCTGCTACTTGTTCTACATCAGACTTCTTCCGCAAACGGCGAAACGCTTTGACTCGGTGAGTTTCGCGGCATTCCGACTTCGATGCCCCGGTTGCCGAAATTCAGTTGCCTTTGAATTTCGGGTGATCCCTCTTGAGCATGTATGCTTCTGCTACTTGTTCTACATCAGACTTTCTTCCGCAAACGGCGAAACGCTTTGACTCGGTGAGTTTCGCGGCATTCCGACTTCGATGCCCCGGTTGCCGAAATTCAGTTGCCTTTGAATTTCGGGTGATCCCTCTTGAGCATGTATGCTTCTGCTACTTGTTCTACATCAGACTTCTTCCGCAAACGGCGAAACGCTTTGACTCGGTGAGTTTCGCGGCATTCCGACTTCGATGCCCCGGTTGCCGAAATTCAGTTGCCTTTGAATTTCGGGTGATCCCTCTTGAGCATGTATGCTTCTGCTACTTGTTCTACATCAGACTTCTTCCGCAAACGGCGAAACGCTTTGACTCGGTGAGTTTCGCGGCATTCCGACTTCGATGCCCCGGTTGCCGAAATTCAGTTGCCTTTGAATTTCGGGTGATCCCTCTTGAGCATGTATGCTTCTGCTACTTGTTCTACATCAGACTTCTTCCGCAAACGGCGAAACGCTTTGACTCGGTGAGTTTCGCGGCATTCCGACTTCGATGCCCCGGTTGCCGAAATTCAGTTGCCTTTGAATTTCGGGTGATCCCTCTTGAGCATGTATGCTTCTGCTACTTGTTCTACATCAGACTTTCTTCCGCAAACGGCGAAACGCTTTGACTCGGTGAGTTTCGCGGCATTCCGACTTCGATGCCCCGGTTGCCGAAATTCAGTTGCCTTTGAATTTCGGGTGATCCCTCTTGAGCATGTATGCTTCTGCTACTTGTTCTACATCAGACTTCTTCCGCAAACGGCGAAACGCTTTGACTCGGTGAGTTTCGCGGCATTCCGACTTCGATGCCCCGGTTGCCGAAATTCAGTTGCCTTTGAATTTCGGGTGATCCCTCTTGAGCATGTATGCTTCTGCTACTTGTTCTACATCAGACTTCTTCCGCAAACGGCGAAACGCTTTGACTCGGTGAGTTTCGCGGCATTCCGACTTCGATGCCCCGGTTGCCGAAATTCAGTTGCCTTTGAATTTCGGGTGATCCCTCTTGAGCATGTATGCTTCTGCTACTTGTTCTACATCAGACTTTCTTCCGCAAACGGCGAAACGCTTTGACTCGGTGAGTTTCGCGGCATTCCGACTTCGATGCCCCGGTTGCCGAAATTCAGTTGCCTTTGAATTTCGGGTGATCCCTCTTGAGCATGTATGCTTCTGCTACTTGTTCTACATCAGACTTCTTCCGCAAACGGCGAAACGCTTTGACTCGGTGAGTTTCGCGGCATTCCGACTTCGATGCCCCGGTTGCCGAAATTCAGTTGCCTTTGAATTTCGGGTGATCCCTCTTGAGCATGTATGCTTCTGCTACTTGTTCTACATCAGACTTCTTCCGCAAACGGCGAAACGCTTTGACTCGGTGAGTTTCGCGGCATTCCGACTTCGATGCCCCGGTTGCCGAAATTCAGTTGCCTTTGAATTTCGGGTGATCCCTCTTGAGCATGTATGCTTCTGCTACTTGTTCTACATCAGACTTCTTCCGCAAACGGCGAAACGCTTTGACTCGGTGAGTTTCGCGGCATTCCGACTTCGATGCCCCGGTTGCCGAAATTCAGTTGCCTTTGAATTTCGGGTGATCCCTCTTGAGCATGTATGCTTCTGCTACTTGTTCTACATCAGACTTCTTCCGCAAACGGCGAAACGCTTTGACTCGGTGAGTTTCGCGGCATTCCGACTTCGATGCCCCGGTTGCCGAAATTCAGTTGCCTTTGAATTTCGGGTGATCCCTCTTGAGCATGTATGCTTCTGCTACTTGTTCTACATCAGACTTCTTCCGCAAACGGCGAAACGCTTTGACTCGGTGAGTTTCGCGGCATTCCGACTTCGATGCCCCGGTTGCCGAAATTCAGTTGCCTTTGAATTTCGGGTGATCCCTCTTGAGCATGTATGCTTCTGCTACTTGTTCTACATCAGACTTCTTCCGCAAACGGCGAAACGCTTTGACTCGGTGAGTTTCGCGGCATTCCGACTTCGATGCCCCGGTTGCCGAAATTCAGTTGCCTTTGAATTTCGGGTGATCCCTCTTGAGCATGTATGCTTCTGCTACTTGTTCTACATCAGACTTTCTTCCGCAAACGGCGAAACGCTTTGACTCGGTGAGTTTCGCGGCATTCCGACTTCGATGCCCCGGTTGCCGAAATTCAGTTGCCTTTGAATTTCGGGTGATCCCTCTTGAGCATGTATGCTTCTGCTACTTGTTCTACATCAGACTTCTTCCGCAAACGGCGAAACGCTTTGACTCGGTGAGTTTCGCGGCATTCCGACTTCGATGCCCCGGTTGCCGAAATTCAGTTGCCTTTGAATTTCGGGTGATCCCTCTTGAGCATGTATGCTTCTGCTACTTGTTCTACATCAGACTTCTTCCGCAAACGGCGAAACGCTTTGACTCGGTGAGTTTCGCGGCATTCCGACTTCGATGCCCCGGTTGCCGAAATTCAGTTGCCTTTGAATTTCGGGTGATCCCTCTTGAGCATGTATGCTTCTGCTACTTGTTCTACATCAGACTTTCTTCCGCAAACGGCGAAACGCTTTGACTCGGTGAGTTTCGCGGCATTCCGACTTCGATGCCCCGGTTGCCGAAATTCAGTTGCCTTTGAATTTCGGGTGATCCCTCTTGAGCATGTATGCTTCTGCTACTTGTTCTACATCAGACTTCTTCCGCAAACGGCGAAACGCTTTGACTCGGTGAGTTTCGCGGCATTCCGACTTCGATGCCCCGGTTGCCGAAATTCAGTTGCCTTTGAATTTCGGGTGATCCCTCTTGAGCATGTATGCTTCTGCTACTTGTTCTACATCAGACTTCTTCCGCAAACGGCGAAACGCTTTGACTCGGTGAGTTTCGCGGCATTCCGACTTCGATGCCCCGGTTGCCGAAATTCAGTTGCCTTTGAATTTCGGGTGATCCCTCTTGAGCATGTATGCTTCTGCTACTTGTTCTACATCAGACTTTCTTCCGCAAACGGCGAAACGCTTTGACTCGGTGAGTTTCGCGGCATTCCGACTTCGATGCCCCGGTTGCCGAAATTCAGTTGCCTTTGAATTTCGGGTGATCCCTCTTGAGCATGTATGCTTCTGCTACTTGTTCTACATCAGACTTTCTTCCGCAAACGGCGAAACGCTTTGACTCGGTGAGTTTCGCGGCATTCCGACTTCGATGCCCCGGTTGCCGAAATTCAGTTGCCTTTGAATTTCGGGTGATCCCTCTTGAGCATGTATGCTTCTGCTACTTGTTCTACATCAGACTTCTTCCGCAAACGGCGAAACGCTTTGACTCGGTGAGTTTCGCGGCATTCCGACTTCGATGCCCCGGTTGCCGAAATTCAGTTGCCTTTGAATTTCGGGTGATCCCTCTTGAGCATGTATGCTTCTGCTACTTGTTCTACATCAGACTTTCTTCCGCAAACGGCGAAACGCTTTGACTCGGTGAGTTTCGCGGCATTCCGACTTCGATGCCCCGGTTGCCGAAATTCAGTTGCCTTTGAATTTCGGGTGATCCCTCTTGAGCATGTATGCTTCTGCTACTTGTTCTACATCAGACTTCTTCCGCAAACGGCGAAACGCTTTGACTCGGTGAGTTTCGCGGCATTCCGACTTCGATGCCCCGGTTGCCGAAATTCAGTTGCCTTTGAATTTCGGGTGATCCCTCTTGAGCATGTATGCTTCTGCTACTTGTTCTACATCAGACTTCTTCCGCAAACGGCGAAACGCTTTGACTCGGTGAGTTTCGCGGCATTCCGACTTCGATGCCCCGGTTGCCGAAATTCAGTTGCCTTTGAATTTCGGGTGATCCCTCTTGAGCATGTATGCTTCTGCTACTTGTTCTACATCAGACTTCTTCCGCAAACGGCGAAACGCTTTGACTCGGTGAGTTTCGCGGCATTCCGACTTCGATGCCCCGGTTGCCGAAATTCAGTTGCCTTTGAAT
Organism: Populus alba x Populus x berolinensis; assembly: GCA_029228515.1. Classification (NCBI taxonomy): domain Eukaryota; kingdom Viridiplantae; phylum Streptophyta; class Magnoliopsida; order Malpighiales; family Salicaceae; genus Populus; species Populus alba x Populus x berolinensis. The sequence goes on from CM055356.1 coordinate 25,050,253, forward strand.
TTCGGGTGATCCCTCTTGAGCATGTATGCTTCTGCTACTTGTTCTACATCAGACTTTCTTCCGCAAACGGCGAAACGCTTTGACTCGGTGAGTTTCGCGGCATTCCGACTTCGATGCCCCGGTTGCCGAAATTCAGTTGCCTTTGAATTTCGGGTGATCCCTCTTGAGCATGTATGCTTCTGCTACTTGTTCTACATCAGACTTCTTCCGCAAACGGCGAAACGCTTTGACTCGGTGAGTTTCGCGGCATTCCGACTTCGATGCCCCGGTTGCCGAAATTCAGTTGCCTTTGAATTTCGGGTGATCCCTCTTGAGCATGTATGCTTCTGCTACTTGTTCTACATCAGACTTCTTCCGCAAACGGCGAAACGCTTTGACTCGGTGAGTTTCGCGGCATTCCGACTTCGATGCCCCGGTTGCCGAAATTCAGTTGCCTTTGAATTTCGGGTGATCCCTCTTGAGCATGTATGCTTCTGCTACTTGTTCTACATCAGACTTTCTTCCGCAAACGGCGAAACGCTTTGACTCGGTGAGTTTCGCGGCATTCCGACTTCGATGCCCCGGTTGCCGAAATTCAGTTGCCTTTGAATTTCGGGTGATCCCTCTTGAGCATGTATGCTTCTGCTACTTGTTCTACATCAGACTTTCTTCCGCAAACGGCGAAACGCTTTGACTCGGTGAGTTTCGCGGCATTCCGACTTCGATGCCCCGGTTGCCGAAATTCAGTTGCCTTTGAATTTCGGGTGATCCCTCTTGAGCATGTATGCTTCTGCTACTTGTTCTACATCAGACTTTCTTCCGCAAACGGCGAAACGCTTTGACTCGGTGAGTTTCGCGGCATTCCGACTTCGATGCCCCGGTTGCCGAAATTCAGTTGCCTTTGAATTTCGGGTGATCCCTCTTGAGCATGTATGCTTCTGCTACTTGTTCTACATCAGACTTCTTCCGCAAACGGCGAAACGCTTTGACTCGGTGAGTTTCGCGGCATTCCGACTTCGATGCCCCGGTTGCCGAAATTCAGTTGCCTTTGAATTTCGGGTGATCCCTCTTGAGCATGTATGCTTCTGCTACTTGTTCTACATCAGACTTTCTTCCGCAAACGGCGAAACGCTTTGACTCGGTGAGTTTCGCGGCATTCCGACTTCGATGCCCCGGTTGCCGAAATTCAGTTGCCTTTGAATTTCGGGTGATCCCTCTTGAGCATGTATGCTTCTGCTACTTGTTCTACATCAGACTTCTTCCGCAAACGGCGAAACGCTTTGACTCGGTGAGTTTCGCGGCATTCCGACTTCGATGCCCCGGTTGCCGAAATTCAGTTGCCTTTGAATTTCGGGTGATCCCTCTTGAGCATGTATGCTTCTGCTACTTGTTCTACATCAGACTTCTTCCGCAAACGGCGAAACGCTTTGACTCGGTGAGTTTCGCGGCATTCCGACTTCGATGCCCCGGTTGCCGAAATTCAGTTGCCTTTGAATTTCGGGTGATCCCTCTTGAGCATGTATGCTTCTGCTACTTGTTCTACATCAGACTTTCTTCCGCAAACGGCGAAACGCTTTGACTCGGTGAGTTTCGCGGCATTCCGACTTCGATGCCCCGGTTGCCGAAATTCAGTTGCCTTTGAATTTCGGGTGATCCCTCTTGAGCATGTATGCTTCTGCTACTTGTTCTACATCAGACTTTCTTCCGCAAACGGCGAAACGCTTTGACTCGGTGAGTTTCGCGGCATTCCGACTTCGATGCCCCGGTTGCCGAAATTCAGTTGCCTTTGAATTTCGGGTGATCCCTCTTGAGCATGTATGCTTCTGCTACTTGTTCTACATCAGACTTCTTCCGCAAACGGCGAAACGCTTTGACTCGGTGAGTTTCGCGGCATTCCGACTTCGATGCCCCGGTTGCCGAAATTCAGTTGCCTTTGAATTTCGGGTGATCCCTCTTGAGCATGTATGCTTCTGCTACTTGTTCTACATCAGACTTCTTCCGCAAACGGCGAAACGCTTTGACTCGGTGAGTTTCGCGGCATTCCGACTTCGATGCCCCGGTTGCCGAAATTCAGTTGCCTTTGAATTTCGGGTGATCCCTCTTGAGCATGTATGCTTCTGCTACTTGTTCTACATCAGACTTCTTCCGCAAACGGCGAAACGCTTTGACTCGGTGAGTTTCGCGGCATTCCGACTTCGATGCCCCGGTTGCCGAAATTCAGTTGCCTTTGAATTTCGGGTGATCCCTCTTGAGCATGTATGCTTCTGCTACTTGTTCTACATCAGACTTCTTCCGCAAACGGCGAAACGCTTTGACTCGGTGAGTTTCGCGGCATTCCGACTTCGATGCCCCGGTTGCCGAAATTCAGTTGCCTTTGAATTTCGGGTGATCCCTCTTGAGCATGTATGCTTCTGCTACTTGTTCTACATCAGACTTCTTCCGCAAACGGCGAAACGCTTTGACTCGGTGAGTTTCGCGGCATTCCGACTTCGATGCCCCGGTTGCCGAAATTCAGTTGCCTTTGAATTTCGGGTGATCCCTCTTGAGCATGTATGCTTCTGCTACTTGTTCTACATCAGACTTCTTCCGCAAACGGCGAAACGCTTTGACTCGGTGAGTTTCGCGGCATTCCGACTTCGATGCCCCGGTTGCCGAAATTCAGTTGCCTTTGAATTTCGGGTGATCCCTCTTGAGCATGTATGCTTCTGCTACTTGTTCTACATCAGACTTCTTCCGCAAACGGCGAAACGCTTTGACTCGGTGAGTTTCGCGGCATTCCGACTTCGATGCCCCGGTTGCCGAAATTCAGTTGCCTTTGAATTTCGGGTGATCCCTCTTGAGCATGTATGCTTCTGCTACTTGTTCTACATCAGACTTCTTCCGCAAACGGCGAAACGCTTTGACTCGGTGAGTTTCGCGGCATTCCGACTTCGATGCCCCGGTTGCCGAAATTCAGTTGCCTTTGAATTTCGGGTGATCCCTCTTGAGCATGTATGCTTCTGCTACTTGTTCTACATCAGACTTCTTCCGCAAACGGCGAAACGCTTTGACTCGGTGAGTTTCGCGGCATTCCGACTTCGATGCCCCGGTTGCCGAAATTCAGTTGCCTTTGAATTTCGGGTGATCCCTCTTGAGCATGTATGCTTCTGCTACTTGTTCTACATCAGACTTCTTCCGCAAACGGCGAAACGCTTTGACTCGGTGAGTTTCGCGGCATTCCGACTTCGATGCCCCGGTTGCCGAAATTCAGTTGCCTTTGAATTTCGGGTGATCCCTCTTGAGCATGTATGCTTCTGCTACTTGTTCTACATCAGACTTCTTCCGCAAACGGCGAAACGCTTTGACTCGGTGAGTTTCGCGGCATTCCGACTTCGATGCCCCGGTTGCCGAAATTCAGTTGCCTTTGAATTTCGGGTGATCCCTCTTGAGCATGTATGCTTCTGCTACTTGTTCTACATCAGACTTCTTCCGCAAACGGCGAAACGCTTTGACTCGGTGAGTTTCGCGGCATTCCGACTTCGATGCCCCGGTTGCCGAAATTCAGTTGCCTTTGAATTTCGGGTGATCCCTCTTGAGCATGTATGCTTCTGCTACTTGTTCTACATCAGACTTCTTCCGCAAACGGCGAAACGCTTTGACTCGGTGAGTTTCGCGGCATTCCGACTTCGATGCCCCGGTTGCCGAAATTCAGTTGCCTTTGAATTTCGGGTGATCCCTCTTGAGCATGTATGCTTCTGCTACTTGTTCTACATCAGACTTCTTCCGCAAACGGCGAAACGCTTTGACTCGGTGAGTTTCGCGGCATTCCGACTTCGATGCCCCGGTTGCCGAAATTCAGTTGCCTTTGAATTTCGGGTGATCCCTCTTGAGCATGTATGCTTCTGCTACTTGTTCTACATCAGACTTCTTCCGCAAACGGCGAAACGCTTTGACTCGGTGAGTTTCGCGGCATTCCGACTTCGATGCCCCGGTTGCCGAAATTCAGTTGCCTTTGAATTTCGGGTGATCCCTCTTGAGCATGTATGCTTCTGCTACTTGTTCTACATCAGACTTTCTTCCGCAAACGGCGAAACGCTTTGACTCGGTGAGTTTCGCGGCATTCCGACTTCGATGCCCCGGTTGCCGAAATTCAGTTGCCTTTGAATTTCGGGTGATCCCTCTTGAGCATGTATGCTTCTGCTACTTGTTCTACATCAGACTTCTTCCGCAAACGGCGAAACGCTTTGACTCGGTGAGTTTCGCGGCATTCCGACTTCGATGCCCCGGTTGCCGAAATTCAGTTGCCTTTGAATTTCGGGTGATCCCTCTTGAGCATGTATGCTTCTGCTACTTGTTCTACATCAGACTTCTTCCGCAAACGGCGAAACGCTTTGACTCGGTGAGTTTCGCGGCATTCCGACTTCGATGCCCCGGTTGCCGAAATTCAGTTGCCTTTGAATTTCGGGTGATCCCTCTTGAGCATGTATGCTTCTGCTACTTGTTCTACATCAGACTTTCTTCCGCAAACGGCGAAACGCTTTGACTCGGTGAGTTTCGCGGCATTCCGACTTCGATGCCCCGGTTGCCGAAATTCAGTTGCCTTTGAATTTCGGGTGATCCCTCTTGAGCATGTATGCTTCTGCTACTTGTTCTACATCAGACTTCTTCCGCAAACGGCGAAACGCTTTGACTCGGTGAGTTTCGCGGCATTCCGACTTCGATGCCCCGGTTGCCGAAATTCAGTTGCCTTTGAATTTCGGGTGATCCCTCTTGAGCATGTATGCTTCTGCTACTTGTTCTACATCAGACTTCTTCCGCAAACGGCGAAACGCTTTGACTCGGTGAGTTTCGCGGCATTCCGACTTCGATGCCCCGGTTGCCGAAATTCAGTTGCCTTTGAATTTCGGGTGATCCCTCTTGAGCATGTATGCTTCTGCTACTTGTTCTACATCAGACTTCTTCCGCAAACGGCGAAACGCTTTGACTCGGTGAGTTTCGCGGCATTCCGACTTCGATGCCCCGGTTGCCGAAATTCAGTTGCCTTTGAATTTCGGGTGATCCCTCTTGAGCATGTATGCTTCTGCTACTTGTTCTACATCAGACTTCTTCCGCAAACGGCGAAACGCTTTGACTCGGTGAGTTTCGCGGCATTCCGACTTCGATGCCCCGGTTGCCGAAATTCAGTTGCCTTTGAATTTCGGGTGATCCCTCTTGAGCATGTATGCTTCTGCTACTTGTTCTACATCAGACTTCTTCCGCAAACGGCGAAACGCTTTGACTCGGTGAGTTTCGCGGCATTCCGACTTCGATGCCCCGGTTGCCGAAATTCAGTTGCCTTTGAATTTCGGGTGATCCCTCTTGAGCATGTATGCTTCTGCTACTTGTTCTACATCAGACTTCTTCCGCAAACGGCGAAACGCTTTGACTCGGTGAGTTTCGCGGCATTCCGACTTCGATGCCCCGGTTGCCGAAATTCAGTTGCCTTTGAATTTCGGGTGATCCCTCTTGAGCATGTATGCTTCTGCTACTTGTTCTACATCAGACTTCTTCCGCAAACGGCGAAACGCTTTGACTCGGTGAGTTTCGCGGCATTCCGACTTCGATGCCCCGGTTGCCGAAATTCAGTTGCCTTTGAATTTCGGGTGATCCCTCTTGAGCATGTATGCTTCTGCTACTTGTTCTACATCAGACTTTCTTCCGCAAACGGCGAAACGCTTTGACTCGGTGAGTTTCGCGGCATTCCGACTTCGATGCCCCGGTTGCCGAAATTCAGTTGCCTTTGAATTTCGGGTGATCCCTCTTGAGCATGTATGCTTCTGCTACTTGTTCTACATCAGACTTTCTTCCGCAAACGGCGAAACGCTTTGACTCGGTGAGTTTCGCGGCATTCCGACTTCGATGCCCCGGTTGCCGAAATTCAGTTGCCTTTGAATTTCGGGTGATCCCTCTTGAGCATGTATGCTTCTGCTACTTGTTCTACATCAGACTTCTTCCGCAAACGGCGAAACGCTTTGACTCGGTGAGTTTCGCGGCATTCCGACTTCGATGCCCCGGTTGCCGAAATTCAGTTGCCTTTGAATTTCGGGTGATCCCTCTTGAGCATGTATGCTTCTGCTACTTGTTCTACATCAGACTTCTTCCGCAAACGGCGAAACGCTTTGACTCGGTGAGTTTCGCGGCATTCCGACTTCGATGCCCCGGTTGCCGAAATTCAGTTGCCTTTGAATTTCGGGTGATCCCTCTTGAGCATGTATGCTTCTGCTACTTGTTCTACATCAGACTTCTTCCGCAAACGGCGAAACGCTTTGACTCGGTGAGTTTCGCGGCATTCCGACTTCGATGCCCCGGTTGCCGAAATTCAGTTGCCTTTGAATTTCGGGTGATCCCTCTTGAGCATGTATGCTTCTGCTACTTGTTCTACATCAGACTTCTTCCGCAAACGGCGAAACGCTTTGACTCGGTGAGTTTCGCGGCATTCCGACTTCGATGCCCCGGTTGCCGAAATTCAGTTGCCTTTGAATTTCGGGTGATCCCTCTTGAGCATGTATGCTTCTGCTACTTGTTCTACATCAGACTTCTTCCGCAAACGGCGAAACGCTTTGACTCGGTGAGTTTCGCGGCATTCCGACTTCGATGCCCCGGTTGCCGAAATTCAGTTGCCTTTGAATTTCGGGTGATCCCTCTTGAGCATGTATGCTTCTGCTACTTGTTCTACATCAGACTTCTTCCGCAAACGGCGAAACGCTTTGACTCGGTGAGTTTCGCGGCATTCCGACTTCGATGCCCCGGTTGCCGAAATTCAGTTGCCTTTGAATTTCGGGTGATCCCTCTTGAGCATGTATGCTTCTGCTACTTGTTCTACATCAGACTTCTTCCGCAAACGGCGAAACGCTTTGACTCGGTGAGTTTCGCGGCATTCCGACTTCGATGCCCCGGTTGCCGAAATTCAGTTGCCTTTGAATTTCGGGTGATCCCTCTTGAGCATGTATGCTTCTGCTACTTGTTCTACATCAGACTTCTTCCGCAAACGGCGAAACGCTTTGACTCGGTGAGTTTCGCGGCATTCCGACTTCGATGCCCCGGTTGCCGAAATTCAGTTGCCTTTGAATTTCGGGTGATCCCTCTTGAGCATGTATGCTTCTGCTACTTGTTCTACATCAGACTTCTTCCGCAAACGGCGAAACGCTTTGACTCGGTGAGTTTCGCGGCATTCCGACTTCGATGCCCCGGTTGCCGAAATTCAGTTGCCTTTGAATTTCGGGTGATCCCTCTTGAGCATGTATGCTTCTGCTACTTGTTCTACATCAGACTTCTTCCGCAAACGGCGAAACGCTTTGACTCGGTGAGTTTCGCGGCATTCCGACTTCGATGCCCCGGTTGCCGAAATTCAGTTGCCTTTGAATTTCGGGTGATCCCTCTTGAGCATGTATGCTTCTGCTACTTGTTCTACATCAGACTTCTTCCGCAAACGGCGAAACGCTTTGACTCGGTGAGTTTCGCGGCATTCCGACTTCGATGCCCCGGTTGCCGAAATTCAGTTGCCTTTGAATTTCGGGTGATCCCTCTTGAGCATGTATGCTTCTGCTACTTGTTCTACATCAGACTTTCTTCCGCAAACGGCGAAACGCTTTGACTCGGTGAGTTTCGCGGCATTCCGACTTCGATGCCCCGGTTGCCGAAATTCAGTTGCCTTTGAATTTCGGGTGATCCCTCTTGAGCATGTATGCTTCTGCTACTTGTTCTACATCAGACTTCTTCCGCAAACGGCGAAACGCTTTGACTCGGTGAGTTTCGCGGCATTCCGACTTCGATGCCCCGGTTGCCGAAATTCAGTTGCCTTTGAATTTCGGGTGATCCCTCTTGAGCATGTATGCTTCTGCTACTTGTTCTACATCAGACTTCTTCCGCAAACGGCGAAACGCTTTGACTCGGTGAGTTTCGCGGCATTCCGACTTCGATGCCCCGGTTGCCGAAATTCAGTTGCCTTTGAATTTCGGGTGATCCCTCTTGAGCATGTATGCTTCTGCTACTTGTTCTACATCAGACTTTCTTCCGCAAACGGCGAAACGCTTTGACTCGGTGAGTTTCGCGGCATTCCGACTTCGATGCCCCGGTTGCCGAAATTCAGTTGCCTTTGAATTTCGGGTGATCCCTCTTGAGCATGTATGCTTCTGCTACTTGTTCTACATCAGACTTCTTCCGCAAACGGCGAAACGCTTTGACTCGGTGAGTTTCGCGGCATTCCGACTTCGATGCCCCGGTTGCCGAAATTCAGTTGCCTTTGAATTTCGGGTGATCCCTCTTGAGCATGTATGCTTCTGCTACTTGTTCTACATCAGACTTCTTCCGCAAACGGCGAAACGCTTTGACTCGGTGAGTTTCGCGGCATTCCGACTTCGATGCCCCGGTTGCCGAAATTCAGTTGCCTTTGAATTTCGGGTGATCCCTCTTGAGCATGTATGCTTCTGCTACTTGTTCTACATCAGACTTCTTCCGCAAACGGCGAAACGCTTTGACTCGGTGAGTTTCGCGGCATTCCGACTTCGATGCCCCGGTTGCCGAAATTCAGTTGCCTTTGAATTTCGGGTGATCCCTCTTGAGCATGTATGCTTCTGCTACTTGTTCTACATCAGACTTCTTCCGCAAACGGCGAAACGCTTTGACTCGGTGAGTTTCGCGGCATTCCGACTTCGATGCCCCGGTTGCCGAAATTCAGTTGCCTTTGAATTTCGGGTGATCCCTCTTGAGCATGTATGCTTCTGCTACTTGTTCTACATCAGACTTCTTCCGCAAACGGCGAAACGCTTTGACTCGGTGAGTTTCGCGGCATTCCGACTTCGATGCCCCGGTTGCCGAAATTCAGTTGCCTTTGAATTTCGGGTGATCCCTCTTGAGCATGTATGCTTCTGCTACTTGTTCTACATCAGACTTCTTCCGCAAACGGCGAAACGCTTTGACTCGGTGAGTTTCGCGGCATTCCGACTTCGATGCCCCGGTTGCCGAAATTCAGTTGCCTTTGAATTTCGGGTGATCCCTCTTGAGCATGTATGCTTCTGCTACTTGTTCTACATCAGACTTCTTCCGCAAACGGCGAAACGCTTTGACTCGGTGAGTTTCGCGGCATTCCGACTTCGATGCCCCGGTTGCCGAAATTCAGTTGCCTTTGAATTTCGGGTGATCCCTCTTGAGCATGTATGCTTCTGCTACTTGTTCTACATCAGACTTCTTCCGCAAACGGCGAAACGCTTTGACTCGGTGAGTTTCGCGGCATTCCGACTTCGATGCCCCGGTTGCCGAAATTCAGTTGCCTTTGAATTTCGGGTGATCCCTCTTGAGCATGTATGCTTCTGCTACTTGTTCTACATCAGACTTCTTCCGCAAACGGCGAAACGCTTTGACTCGGTGAGTTTCGCGGCATTCCGACTTCGATGCCCCGGTTGCCGAAATTCAGTTGCCTTTGAATTTCGGGTGATCCCTCTTGAGCATGTATGCTTCTGCTACTTGTTCTACATCAGACTTCTTCCGCAAACGGCGAAACGCTTTGACTCGGTGAGTTTCGCGGCATTCCGACTTCGATGCCCCGGTTGCCGAAATTCAGTTGCCTTTGAATTTCGGGTGATCCCTCTTGAGCATGTATGCTTCTGCTACTTGTTCTACATCAGACTTCTTCCGCAAACGGCGAAACGCTTTGACTCGGTGAGTTTCGCGGCATTCCGACTTCGATGCCCCGGTTGCCGAAATTCAGTTGCCTTTGAATTTCGGGTGATCCCTCTTGAGCATGTATGCTTCTGCTACTTGTTCTACATCAGACTTTCTTCCGCAAACGGCGAAACGCTTTGACTCGGTGAGTTTCGCGGCATTCCGACTTCGATGCCCCGGTTGCCGAAATTCAGTTGCCTTTGAATTTCGGGTGATCCCTCTTGAGCATGTATGCTTCTGCTACTTGTTCTACATCAGACTTCTTCCGCAAACGGCGAAACGCTTTGACTCGGTGAGTTTCGCGGCATTCCGACTTCGATGCCCCGGTTGCCGAAATTCAGTTGCCTTTGAATTTCGGGTGATCCCTCTTGAGCATGTATGCTTCTGCTACTTGTTCTACATCAGACTTCTTCCGCAAACGGCGAAACGCTTTGACTCGGTGAGTTTCGCGGCATTCCGACTTCGATGCCCCGGTTGCCGAAATTCAGTTGCCTTTGAATTTCGGGTGATCCCTCTTGAGCATGTATGCTTCTGCTACTTGTTCTACATCAGACTTCTTCCGCAAACGGCGAAACGCTTTGACTCGGTGAGTTTCGCGGCATTCCGACTTCGATGCCCCGGTTGCCGAAATTCAGTTGCCTTTGAATTTCGGGTGATCCCTCTTGAGCATGTATGCTTCTGCTACTTGTTCTACATCAGACTTCTTCCGCAAACGGCGAAACGCTTTGACTCGGTGAGTTTCGCGGCATTCCGACTTCGATGCCCCGGTTGCCGAAATTCAGTTGCCTTTGAATTTCGGGTGATCCCTCTTGAGCATGTATGCTTCTGCTACTTGTTCTACATCAGACTTCTTCCGCAAACGGCGAAACGCTTTGACTCGGTGAGTTTCGCGGCATTCCGACTTCGATGCCCCGGTTGCCGAAATTCAGTTGCCTTTGAATTTCGGGTGATCCCTCTTGAGCATGTATGCTTCTGCTACTTGTTCTACATCAGACTTCTTCCGCAAACGGCGAAACGCTTTGACTCGGTGAGTTTCGCGGCATTCCGACTTCGATGCCCCGGTTGCCGAAATTCAGTTGCCTTTGAATTTCGGGTGATCCCTCTTGAGCATGTATGCTTCTGCTACTTGTTCTACATCAGACTTCTTCCGCAAACGGCGAAACGCTTTGACTCGGTGAGTTTCGCGGCATTCCGACTTCGATGCCCCGGTTGCCGAAATTCAGTTGCCTTTGAATTTCGGGTGATCCCTCTTGAGCATGTATGCTTCTGCTACTTGTTCTACATCAGACTTCTTCCGCAAACGGCGAAACGCTTTGACTCGGTGAGTTTCGCGGCATTCCGACTTCGATGCCCCGGTTGCCGAAATTCAGTTGCCTTTGAATTTCGGGTGATCCCTCTTGAGCATGTATGCTTCTGCTACTTGTTCTACATCAGACTTCTTCCGCAAACGGCGAAACGCTTTGACTCGGTGAGTTTCGCGGCATTCCGACTTCGATGCCCCGGTTGCCGAAATTCAGTTGCCTTTGAATTTCGGGTGATCCCTCTTGAGCATGTATGCTTCTGCTACTTGTTCTACATCAGACTTCTTCCGCAAACGGCGAAACGCTTTGACTCGGTGAGTTTCGCGGCATTCCGACTTCGATGCCCCGGTTGCCGAAATTCAGTTGCCTTTGAATTTCGGGTGATCCCTCTTGAGCATGTATGCTTCTGCTACTTGTTCTACATCAGACTTCTTCCGCAAACGGCGAAACGCTTTGACTCGGTGAGTTTCGCGGCATTCCGACTTCGATGCCCCGGTTGCCGAAATTCAGTTGCCTTTGAATTTCGGGTGATCCCTCTTGAGCATGTATGCTTCTGCTACTTGTTCTACATCAGACTTCTTCCGCAAACGGCGAAACGCTTTGACTCGGTGAGTTTCGCGGCATTCCGACTTCGATGCCCCGGTTGCCGAAATTCAGTTGCCTTTGAATTTCGGGTGATCCCTCTTGAGCATGTATGCTTCTGCTACTTGTTCTACATCAGACTTCTTCCGCAAACGGCGAAACGCTTTGACTCGGTGAGTTTCGCGGCATTCCGACTTCGATGCCCCGGTTGCCGAAATTCAGTTGCCTTTGAATTTCGGGTGATCCCTCTTGAGCATGTATGCTTCTGCTACTTGTTCTACATCAGACTTCTTCCGCAAACGGCGAAACGCTTTGACTCGGTGAGTTTCGCGGCATTCCGACTTCGATGCCCCGGTTGCCGAAATTCAGTTGCCTTTGAATTTCGGGTGATCCCTCTTGAGCATGTATGCTTCTGCTACTTGTTCTACATCAGACTTCTTCCGCAAACGGCGAAACGCTTTGACTCGGTGAGTTTCGCGGCATTCCGACTTCGATGCCCCGGTTGCCGAAATTCAGTTGCCTTTGAATTTCGGGTGATCCCTCTTGAGCATGTATGCTTCTGCTACTTGTTCTACATCAGACTTTCTTCCGCAAACGGCGAAACGCTTTGACTCGGTGAGTTTCGCGGCATTCCGACTTCGATGCCCCGGTTGCCGAAATTCAGTTGCCTTTGAATTTCGGGTGATCCCTCTTGAGCATGTATGCTTCTGCTACTTGTTCTACATCAGACTTCTTCCGCAAACGGCGAAACGCTTTGACTCGGTGAGTTTCGCGGCATTCCGACTTCGATGCCCCGGTTGCCGAAATTCAGTTGCCTTTGAATTTCGGGTGATCCCTCTTGAGCATGTATGCTTCTGCTACTTGTTCTACATCAGACTTCTTCCGCAAACGGCGAAACGCTTTGACTCGGTGAGTTTCGCGGCATTCCGACTTCGATGCCCCGGTTGCCGAAATTCAGTTGCCTTTGAATTTCGGGTGATCCCTCTTGAGCATGTATGCTTCTGCTACTTGTTCTACATCAGACTTCTTCCGCAAACGGCGAAACGCTTTGACTCGGTGAGTTTCGCGGCATTCCGACTTCGATGCCCCGGTTGCCGAAATTCAGTTGCCTTTGAATTTCGGGTGATCCCTCTTGAGCATGTATGCTTCTGCTACTTGTTCTACATCAGACTTCTTCCGCAAACGGCGAAACGCTTTGACTCGGTGAGTTTCGCGGCATTCCGACTTCGATGCCCCGGTTGCCGAAATTCAGTTGCCTTTGAATTTCGGGTGATCCCTCTTGAGCATGTATGCTTCTGCTACTTGTTCTACATCAGACTTCTTCCGCAAACGGCGAAACGCTTTGACTCGGTGAGTTTCGCGGCATTCCGACTTCGATGCCCCGGTTGCCGAAATTCAGTTGCCTTTGAATTTCGGGTGATCCCTCTTGAGCATGTATGCTTCTGCTACTTGTTCTACATCAGACTTCTTCCGCAAACGGCGAAACGCTTTGACTCGGTGAGTTTCGCGGCATTCCGACTTCGATGCCCCGGTTGCCGAAATTCAGTTGCCTTTGAATTTCGGGTGATCCCTCTTGAGCATGTATGCTTCTGCTACTTGTTCTACATCAGACTTCTTCCGCAAACGGCGAAACGCTTTGACTCGGTGAGTTTCGCGGCATTCCGACTTCGATGCCCGGTTGCCGAAATTCAGTTGCCTTTGAATTTCGGGTGATCCCTCTTGAGCATGTATGCTTCTGCTACTTGTTCTACATCAGACTTCTTCCGCAAACGGCGAAACGCTTTGACTCGGTGAGTTTCGCGGCATTCCGACTTCGATGCCCCGGTTGCCGAAATTCAGTTGCCTTTGAATTTCGGGTGATCCCTCTTGAGCATGTATGCTTCTGCTACTTGTTCTACATCAGACTTCTTCCGCAAACGGCGAAACGCTTTGACTCGGTGAGTTTCGCGGCATTCCGACTTCGATGCCCCGGTTGCCGAAATTCAGTTGCCTTTGAATTTCGGGTGATCCCTCTTGAGCATGTATGCTTCTGCTACTTGTTCTACATCAGACTTCTTCCGCAAACGGCGAAACGCTTTGACTCGGTGAGTTTCGCGGCATTCCGACTTCGATGCCCCGGTTGCCGAAATTCAGTTGCCTTTGAATTTCGGGTGATCCCTCTTGAGCATGTATGCTTCTGCTACTTGTTCTACATCAGACTTCTTCCGCAAACGGCGAAACGCTTTGACTCGGTGAGTTTCGCGGCATTCCGACTTCGATGCCCCGGTTGCCGAAATTCAGTTGCCTTTGAATTTCGGGTGATCCCTCTTGAGCATGTATGCTTCTGCTACTTGTTCTACATCAGACTTCTTCCGCAAACGGCGAAACGCTTTGACTCGGTGAGTTTCGCGGCATTCCGACTTCGATGCCCCGGTTGCCGAAATTCAGTTGCCTTTGAATTTCGGGTGATCCCTCTTGAGCATGTATGCTTCTGCTACTTGTTCTACATCAGACTTTCTTCCGCAAACGGCGAAACGCTTTGACTCGGTGAGTTTCGCGGCATTCCGACTTCGATGCCCCGTTGCCGAAATTCAGTTGCCTTTGAATTTCGGGTGATCCCTCTTGAGCATGTATGCTTCTGCTACTTGTTCTACATCAGACTTCTTCCGCAAACGGCGAAACGCTTTGACTCGGTGAGTTTCGCGGCATTCCGACTTCGATGCCCCGGTTGCCGAAATTCAGTTGCCTTTGAATTTCGGGTGATCCCTCTTGAGCATGTATGCTTCTGCTACTTGTTCTACATCAGACTTTCTTCCGCAAACGGCGAAACGCTTTGACTCGGTGAGTTTCACGGCATTCCGACTTCGATGCCCCGGTTGTCGAAATTCAATTGCCTTTGAATTTCGGGTGATCCCTCTTTAGCATGTATGCTTCTGCTACTTGTTCTACAGGAGACTTTCTTCCGCAAACAGCGAAACGCTTTGACTCGGTGAGTTTCGCGGCATTCCGACTTCGATGCCCCGGTTGCCGAAATTCAGTTGCCTTTGAATTTGGGGTGATCCCTCTTGAGCATGTATGCTTCTGCTACTTGTTCTACATCAGACTTTCTTCCGCAAACGGCGAAACGCTTTGACTCGGTGAGTTTCGCGGCATTCCGACATCGATGCCCCCGAGTTGCCGAAATTTCAAGTTGCCTTTGACATTTCGGGTGATCCCTCTTGAGCATGTATGCTTCTTTCTACTTGTTCTACAGCACACTTTCCTTCCGCAAAAAGGGCGTATCGCTTTAACTCGGATGATTAGTTTCGCTGGCATTCCGACCTTCGGAGCCAGGGGTTGCCGCCGAAATTCACGATGCTTTGGAATTTCGGGTGGTGATCCCTCTTGAGCTTGTATGCTTCTTTCTACTTGTTCTACACCACACATTCCTTCCGCAAAGGGCGTAACGCTTTGACTGGATGTGTTTCGCGGCATTCGGACTTCGCTTGCGCGTTCGTTGCCGAAATTCAGTTGCCTTTTGAGTTTCGGGTGATCCCTCCTTGAGCATGTATGGCTTCATGCTACTTGTTTTACATCACACTTTGTTCCGCAAACAGCGAAAAGCTTCTGAAAATCAGTGGAGTTTCGCGGGCATTACGACTTGGATTCCAGCGGTTGCCGAAATTCAGTTTCCTTTGAATCTCGGGTGATTCCCTCTTGAGCATGTATGCTTTTTGCTATTTGTTCTACACCACACTTCCTTACCGCATAAGGGCGTAACGCTTTGACTGGATGGATTTCGCGGCATTCCGGCTTCGATGCCGCACAGCGTTGCCGAAAATTCAGTTGCCTTTGAATTTCGGGTGCTCCACTCTTGAACATGTATGCTTTCATGCCTACTTTTTCTACA
The DNA here is from genome assembly GCA_029228515.1 of Populus alba x Populus x berolinensis. Lineage (NCBI taxonomy): Eukaryota > Viridiplantae > Streptophyta > Magnoliopsida > Malpighiales > Salicaceae > Populus > Populus alba x Populus x berolinensis. The sequence goes on from CM055356.1 coordinate 25,065,661, forward strand.
TCACACGTCCTTCCGCAAAGGGCGTACGCTTTGACTCGGCATGAGTTTCGCGGGCATTCCGACTTCGATGCAGACGGTTGCCGAAATTCAGATGGCCTTGAAATTTCGGGTGTGATTCCCTCTTGAGCATGTATGCTTCTTCTACTTGTTCTTCGCCAACACTTTCTTCCGCAAAGGGCGTACGCTTTGGACTGGATTAGTTTCGCGGCCATTTCCGACTTCGGATGCCCCGTGTTGCCGGAAATTCAGAATGCCTTTGAATTTTTCGGGTGATCCCTCTTGAGCATGTATGCTTCTTCTACTTGTTCTACACCACACTTCCTTCCAGCAAAGGGCGTACGCTTTGACTGGATGAGTTTCGCGGCCATTCCGACTTCGATGCCCAGGTTGCCGATATTCAGTTGCCTTTGAAATTTCGGGTGAATCCCTCTTGAGCATGTATGCTTCTGCTACCTTGTTCTACCCACACTTCCTTCCGCAAAGGGCGTAACGTTTTTGACTGGATGAGTTTCGCGGCCATTACCGACTTCGATGCCCTGCGTGTTGCCGAAAATTCAGATGCCTTTGAATTTCGGGTGATCCCTTCTTGAGCATGTATGCTTCTTATACTTGTTCTACACCACACATTCCTTCCGCAAAGGGCGTAACGCTTTGACTGGATGAGTTTCGCGGGCATTCGGGATTCGATGCCTTTGGCGGTTGCCGAAATTCATAGTTGCCTTTTGGAATTTCGGGTGATCCCTCTTGAGCTATGTATGCTTCTGCTACTTGTTTTACATCACACTTTGTTCGCAAACGGCGAATCGGCTTTCAATCAAGTGAGTTTCTTTTTTTTTTTTTTTTATTTTTTTTTTTTTTTTTTTTTTTTTTTTTTTTTTTTTGTTTTTTGGTTTTTTTTTTTTTTTTGTTTTTTTTTTTTTTATTTTTTTTTGTTTTTTTTTTTGTTTTTTATTTTTTTTTTTTATTTGTTTTTTTTTAGTTTTTTTTTTTTTCTTTTTATTATTTTCTTTTTGTGTTTTTTTTTTTTTTTTTTTCGTTTTTTTTTTTTTTTTTTATTTTTTTTTTTTTGTTTTTTTTTTTTTTTTTGATTTTTTTACTTTTTGTTTTTTTTTTATTTTTTTTTGTTTTTGTTGCGGCATTCCGACTTGGATTCCCCGGTTGCCGAAATTCTGTTTCCTCTTGAATTTCGGGGTGATCCCTCTTGAGCATGTATGCTTTTGCTATATTGTTCTACATCACACTTCCTTCCGCAAAGGGCCGTAACGCTTTGACGGGATGAGATTTGCGGCATTCCTGCTTCTCGATGCCGCCGGTTTGCCGAAATTCAGTTGCCTTTGAATTTCGATTGTTAAGGTATGAATCCGTCTTGAGCATGTATGCTTCTGCTACTTTTTCTACATCACACTTCCTTCCGCCAAGGGCGTAACGCTTTGACTGGGGAAATGAGTTTCGCGGCATTACCGACTTCGATGCCCCGGTTGCTGAAATTTAATTGCCTTTTAAATTTTGGGTGATCTGTCATTAGCATTGTATTGCTTCTTCTACTTGTTCTCTCAACATCACATCTTCCTTCCGCAAAGGGCGTTAACGCTTTGACCTGGTGAGTTTCGCGGCATTCTGACATTCGATGCCCCGGTTGCCGAAATTCAGTTGTATATCGAATGTCGGGTGTTCCCTCTTGAGCATGTGTGCTTCTGCTACTTTTTCTACATCACACTTCCTTCCGCAAAGGGGCGTAACGCTTTGACTGGATGAGTCTTCGCGGCATTCCGACTTCGACTGCCCCGTTGTTGCCGAAATTCAGTTTGCCTTTGAATTTCGGGTGATCCCTCTTTGACGCCTGTATGCTTCTTCTACTTGTTCTACACCACACTTCCTTCCGCAAAGGGCGTTACGCTTTGACTGGATTAGTTTCGCGGCATTCCGACCTTCGATGCCCCGGTTGCCGAAATTGCAGTTGCCTTTGAATTTCGGGTGATCCCTCTTGAGCATGTATGCTTCTTTCTACTTGTTCTACACTCACACTTCCTTTCGCAAAGGGGCGTTAACGCTATTGACTGGTTGAGTTTCGCGGCATTCCGACTATCGATGCCTTCCGCGTTGCCGAAATTCAGTTGCCTTTGGAATTTCGGTGTGATCCACTCTTGAGCATGTATGGCTTCTTCGAACTTGTTCTACACCCACCACTTCCTTCCGCCTAAGGGCGTAGGCTTTGACTGGAAGAGTTTGCTTTTCTTTTTTTTTGCGGCATTCCGACTTCGATTGCCCCGGTTGAGGAATTCAGATTGCCTTTGAATTTCGGGTGATCCCTCTTGAGCATGTATGCTTCTTCTACTTGTTCTACATCACACTTCCTTCCGGCCAAAGGGACGTAAACGCTTTGACTCGGAATGAGTTTTCGCGGCATTCCGACTTCGATGCCCTCGGTTGGCCGAAATTCAGTTGCCTTTGAATTTCGGGTGATCCCTCTTGAGCATGTATGCTTCTGCTACTTGTTCTACATCTAACTTTCTTCCGCAAAGCGCCGAAAAGCTTTGACTGGATGAGTTTCGCGGCATTCCGAGCTTACTTCGATGCCCCGGTTGCCCAGAAATTCAGTTGCCTTTGAATTTCGGGTGATCCCTCTTGAGCATGCTATGCCTTCTGCTACTTGTTCTACAGCACACCTTCCTTCCGCAAACGGTTTGTCTGTAACGCTTTGACTGGATGAGTTTCGCGGCATTCCGACTTCGATGCCCCGGTTGCCGAAATTCCAGTTTGCCTTTTGGAATTTCGGGTGATCCCTCTTGAGCAATGGTTATGCTTCTGCCTACTTTGTTCTACATCACACCTCCTTCCGCAAACTGCGAATCCGCTTTGGACTCGGTGAGTTTCGCGGCATTCCGACTTCGATGCCCGCGTTGCTGCAATTTAATTGCCTTTGAATTTCGGGTGATCTGTCTTGAGAATGTATGCTTCTTTCTACTTGTTCTACATCACACTTTCCTTCCGCAAAGTGCGTAACGCTTTGACTAGGTATGAGTTTCGCGGCATTCCGGACTTCGATGCCCCGTGTTGCCGAAAATTCAGTTGGCCTTTGAATTTCGGGTGATCACTCTTGAGCATGTATGCTTTCTTTCTACTTGTTCTACCACCACACTTCCTTCCCCGCATTAGGGCGTAGACGCTTTTGACTGGAAGAGTTTCGCCGGGCCATTCCGACTTCGATGCCCCGGTTGCCGAAATTCATGATGGCCTTTGAATTGTCGGGTGATCCCTCTTGGAGCATGTATGCTTCTTGCTACTTGTTGTTCAGCCCACTTCGTTCCGCCCAAACAGCGAAACGCTTTGAATCAGTGAGTTTCGCGGCATTCCGACTTGGATTGCCCGGTTGCCGAAATTCAGTTGCCTTTGAATTTTGTTGGTGATCCCTCTTGAGATGTATGGCTTCTGATACTTGTTCATCCACCACACTTCCTCAGCACAAGCGCGTTATCGCTTTGACTGGATGAGTTTCGCGGGCATTCCGACTTCGATGCCCGGTATGTCCGCAAATTTCAGTTGCCTTTTAGAATTTCGGGTGAAAAAATCCCTCTTGAGCATGTATGCTTCTGCTACTTGTTGTACATCACACTTTGTTCCGCAAAACAGCGAAAACGCTTTGATTCCAGTGAGTTTTCGCGGCATTCCGAGACTTGGATACCCCGTGTTGCCGAAATTCAGTCTAGTTTGCCTTTGAATTTCGGGTGATCCCTCTTGAGCATGTATGCTTCTGCTTACTTTTTCTACATCACACTTCCTTTCGCAAAGGGCGTAAACGCTTTGAATCTGGATGAGTTTCGCGGGCATTTCGACTTCGAT
>CM055356.1:25073457-25115946 GCA_029228515.1 Populus alba x Populus x berolinensis
TTTGACTCGGTGCAGTTTCGCGGCATTCCGACTGGACATCGATGCCACCGGTTGCCGAAAGTCAGTTCTCCTTTGAATTTCAGGTGAACCCTTTGAGGCATGTAAGGTTCTGCTACTTGTCCTACATCAGACCGTTCTTCCGCAAACGGCGAAAACCGCTTTGAAACCTCGGTGATTCTTTTCGCGGCATTCCGACTCATCGATGTCCCGGTTAACAAATTTCGATGCCTTTGAATTTCGGGTGATCCCTCTTGAGCACGTACGATTCTGCCTACTTGTTACTACATTCATACTTCCTTTCCGCAAATGGCGCAACGCTTTGTCTCGGTGAGTTTCGCGTAGGCCTTTGCCGATTTCGATGCCCACGTTGCCGAAATTCTGTTGCCTTGAAATAATTCGGGTGATCACCCTCACGAGGCATGTAATGCTTCTACTAAACTTGTTACTACATGAGACATTTCTTCCGCAAAACGGACAAACGCTTTGACATCGATGTGAGTTTCGCGGCATTCCGACATGCGATGCCCCGGTTTGCCCAAATTCAGTTGCCTTTGAATTTCGGGTGATCCCTCTTGAGAATGTATTTCTTCTTCTGCGTGTTCTACATCAGACTTCCTTCTCGCAAACGGCGAAACGCTTTGACTCGGTGATTTTCGCGGCATTCCGACTTCGATGTTCCGGTTGCCCAAATTCAGTTGCCCTTTGAATAGTTCGGGGTGTGATCCCTCTTGAGCATGTAATCTTTTAGCTACTTGTTCTCGACAGCATAGCTTCCTATCCGGCAAACTGCGAAACTGCTATTGACGCGTGAGTTTTCGCGGCCTTCCGATTTTGATGCCCCGTTTGCCGAAATTCAGTTGCCCTTTGAATTTTCGGGTGATCCCTTACTCGAGCATGTATGCTTCTGCAACTTGTTCTACATTAGACTTTCTTCCGCAAAAACGGCTAAACGCATTTTGACTCGGTGAGATTTCGCGGCATTCCGACTGCGATGCCCCGTTGAGCCGAAATTCATTTGCCTTTGAATTTCGGGTGATCCCTCTTGAGCATGTATGCTTCACTGCTTGTTCTAACATTATACTTCCTTCCGCAAACTGCGAAACGCTTTGACTCTGTGGGATTCGCCACATTCCCCTTCGATGCCAACCGGTTGCCGAAATTCAGTTCCCATTGAATTTTCCGGTGATCCCTCTTGAGCCATAGTATGCCTCTGCTACTTGTTCAACATCAGAAATTCTTACCCCATAACGGCGAAACTTTTGAGTCGTGAGTTTTCGCGTATTCCCGCCTTCCGATTCCCCGGTAATCAGCGCGAAATTCAGTGGCCTTTGAATTTCGGAGAGATCACCTCTAGAGCATGATATGCCTTTTGCATACTTGTTCTAACATCATACTTCCTACCGCAAACTGCGAAACGCTTTGACTCGGTGAGTTTCCGCGGACCATCTCGATTTAGATTGCCCCGGTTGGCCGAAAATTCTGTTGCCTTTCTGAATTTTCGGGTGATCCCTCTCGAGCATGTATGCTTCTACTACGTGTTATTCTCTACATGAGACTTTCTTCCGCAAAAACGGCAACAACGCTTTGAACTACGGGTGAGTCTTTCGGCGGCATTCCGAACTTCGGATGCCACCGGTTGACCCAAATTCAGTTGCCTTTGCATTTCGGGTGAATCCCTCCTTGAGAATGTATGCATCTACTGCTGCTTTGTCTACAATCAGACTTCCTTCCGCAAACGCGGCGATAAAGCGCTATGACTCGGTGAGTTTCGCGGCAGTTCCGACTAACTCACGATGTTCCGGTTGCCCAATTCCAGTTGCCTTTGAAGTTCGGGTGATCCCTCTGAAGCACAAGTATGACTTTTGCTACTTGTTTTCTACATCATACTTAACTACTTCCTTCCGCAATACTGCAGAAACGCTTGGACTCGGTGAGTTTCGCGGCAGGGCTATTCCGACGGCATTCGATGCACCGGTTGCCCAAATTCATCACTCCCTTAGAATTTCGGCTCTGATCCCTCCGAGCATAGTATGCTTCTGCTACGTGTTCTACATGAGACTTTCTTCCGCAAAAACGGCTAAACGCTTTGACTCGTTGAGTTATCGCGGCTTATACCGACTTCGATGCCACCGTTGCCGAAATTCATTTTGCCTTTGAATTTCTCGGGTGGATCCTCCTTGAGCAATTATGCTATCTCCTGCGTTATCTACATTAGACTTCCTTCCGCAAACGGCGAAACCGCGTTTGACTCGGTGAGTTTTCGCACAGTCCGCCTTCGATGCCCCCGGTTGTCGAAATTCAGTTCCCTTTCTCTGAATTTTCGGGTGATCCCATCTCGAGCATTGTATGCTTCTGCTACTTGTTCTACATGAGACTTTTCTCTCTTCCGCAAAACGGCTTAAATGCTTTGACCCTGTGAGTTTTGCGGCATTCCAGACTTCGATGCCTGCACAACCGGTTGCCGAAATTCAGATTGCCTTTGAATTTCGGAGTGATCCCTTAATTGAGCATGTATTCTTATCTCCTACGTGTTCTACATTAGACGGTCCTTCCGAAAACTGCGAAACGCTTTGACACGTGAGAGTTTTCGCGGCATTCCTCCTTCGATGCCCGGCCCTTGCCAGGAAATTCAGTCCCTTAGCTTTTCGGGTGATCCCTCTTGAGCATGTATGTACCTCTAGCTACTTGTTCTAAACAAATCCAGAATTTCTTCCGCAAAACGCGAAACGTTTTGAGTCCTGTGAGTTTCGCAAGCATATTCCGCCTTCGATGCCCCCCGGTTGCCGAAGATTCAGTTGCCTTTGAAATTCGGGTGATCACTCTCTTGAGCATGTATGCTTCTGCTACTTATTGTTCAACATACAGACTTCCTTCCAGCAAACTGCGAAACGATTTGACATTCGGTGATTTTCGCGGCATACCGATTTTGATGCCCCGGTTGCCGAAATTCAGATTCCTTTGAATTTCGGGTGATCCCTCTCGAGCATGTATGCTTCATGCTACTTGTTCTACAAAAGACTTTCTTCCGCAAACGGCGAAACGCTTTGACTCGGTGAGTTTCGCGGCATTCCGACTTCGATGCCCCGGTTGCCGAAATTCAGTTGCCTTTGAATTTCGGGTGAGCCCTCTTGAGCATGTATGCTTCTGCTACTTGTTCTACATCAGACTTCCTTCCGCAAATGGCGAAACACTTTGACTCGGTGAGTTTCGCGGCATTCTGACTTCGATGCCCCGGTTGCCGAAATTCAGTTGCCTTTGAATTTCGGGTGACCCCTCTTGAGCATGTATGCTTCTGCTACTTGTTCTACATCAGACTTCCTTCCGCAAATGGCGAAACGCTTTGACTCGGTGAGTTTCGCGGCATTCCGACTTCGATGCCCCGGTTACCGAAATTCAGTTGCCTTTGAATTTCGGGTGACCCCTCTTGAGCATGTATGCTTCTGCTACTTGTTCTACATCAGACTTCCTTCCGCAAACGGCGAAACGCTTTCACTCGGTGAGTTTCGCGGCATTCCGACTTCGATGCCCCGGTTGCCGAAATTCAGTTGCCTTTGAATTTCGGGTGATCCCTCTTGAGCATGTCTGCTTCTGCTACTTCTTCTACATCAGACTTTCTTCCGCCAACGGCGAAACGCTTTGACTCTGTGAGTTTCGCGGCATTCCGACTTGGATGCCCTTGTTGCCGAAATTCAGTTGCCATTGAATTTCGGGTGATCCCTCTTGAGCATGTATGCTTCTGCTACTTGTTCTACATCTGTCTTCTTCCGCAAACGGCGAAATGCTGTGACTCGGTGAGTTTCGCGGCATTCCGACTTCGATGCCCCGGTTGCCGAAATTCAGTTGCCTTTGAATTTCGGGTGATCCCTCTTGAGCATGTATGCTTCTGCTACTTGTTCTACATCAGACTTCCTTCCGCAAACGGCGAAACGCTTTGACTCGGTGAGTTTCGCGGCATTCCGACTTCGATGCCCCGGTTGCCGAAATTCAGTTGCCTTTGAATTTCGGGTGATCCCTCTTGAGCATGTATGCTTCTGCTACTTGTTCTACATCAGACTTCCTTCCGCAAACGGCGAAACGCTTTGACTCGGTGAGTTTCGCGGCATTCCGACTTCGATGCCCCGGTTGCCGAAATTCAGTTGCCTTTGAATTTCGGGTGATCCCTCTTGAGCATGTATGCTTCTGCTACTTGTTCTACATCAGACTTCTTCCGCAAACGGCGAAACGCTTTGACTCGGTGAGTTTCGCGGCATTCCGACTTCGATGCCCCGGTTGCCGAAATTCAGTTGCCTTTGAATTTCGGGTGATCCCTCTTGAGCATGTATGCTTCTGCTACTTGTTCTACATCAGACTTCTTCCGCAAACGGCGAAACGCTTTGACTCGGTGAGTTTCGCGGCATTCCGACTTCGATGCCCCGGTTGCCGAAATTCAGTTGCCTTTGAATTTCGGGTGATCCCTCTTGAGCATGTATGCTTCTGCTACTTGTTCTACATCAGACTTCTTCCGCAAACGGCGAAACGCTTTGACTCGGTGAGTTTCGCGGCATTCCGACTTCGATGCCCCGGTTGCCGAAATTCAGTTGCCTTTGAATTTCGGGTGATCCCTCTTGAGCATGTATGCTTCTGCTACTTGTTCTACATCAGACTTCCTTCCGCAAACGGCGAAACGCTTTGACTCGGTGAGTTTCGCGGCATTCCGACTTCGATGCCCGGTTGCCGAAATTCAGTTGCCTTTGAATTTCGGGCGATCCCTCTTGAGCATGTATGCTTCTGCTACTTGTTCTACATCAGACTTCCTTCCGCAAACGGCGAAACGCTTTGACTCGGTGAGTTTCGCGGCATTCCGACTTCGATGCCCCGGTTGCCGAAATTCAGTTGCCTTTGAATTTCGGGTGATCCCTCTTGAGCATGTATGCTTCTGCTACTTGTTCTACATCAGACTTTCTTCCGCAAACGGCGAAACGCTTTGACTCGGTGAGTTTCGCGGCATTCCGACTTCGATGCCCCGGTTGCCGAAATTCAGTTGCCTTTGAATTTCGGGTGATCCCTCTTGAGCATGTATGCTTCTGCTACTTGTTCTACATCAGACTTCTTCCGCAAACGGCGAAACGCTTTGACTCGGTGAGTTTCGCGGCATTCCGACTTCGATGCCCCTGTTGCCGAAATTCAGTTGCCTTTGCATTTCGGGTGATCCCTCTTGAGCATGTATGCTTCTGCTACTTGTTCTACATCAGACTTCCTTCCGCAAACGGCGAAACGCTTTGACTCGGTGAGTTTCGCGGCATTCCGACTTCGATGCCCCGGTTGCCGAAATTCAGTTGCCTTTGAATTTCGGGTGATCCCTCTTGAGCATGTATGCTTCTGCTACTTGTTCTACATCAGACTTCTTCCTCAAATGGCCAAAAGCTTTGACTCGGTGAGTTTCGCGGCATTCCGACTTCGATGCCCGGTTGCCGAAATTCAGTTACCTTTGAATTTCTGGAGGTCCCTCTTGAGCATGTATGCTTCTGCTACTTGTTCTACGTCAGACTTCCTTCCGCAAACGGCGAAACGCTTTGACTCGGTGAGTTTCGCGGAATTCCGACTTGGATGCCCCGGTTGCTGAAATTCAGTGGCCTTTGAATTTCGGGTGATCCCTCTTGAGCATGTATGCTTCTGCTACTTGTTCTACATCACACTCTCTTCCGCAAACAGCGAAAGGCTTTGACTCGGTGAGTTTCGCGGCATTCCGACTTCGATGCCCCGGTTGCCGAAATTCAGTTGCCTTTGAATTTCGGGTGATCCCTCTTGAGCATGTATGCTTCTGCTACTTGTTCTACATCAGACTTCCTTCCGCAAACGGCGAAACGCTTTGACTCGGTGAGTTTCGCGGCATTCCGACTTCGATGCCCCGGTTGCCGAAATTCAGTTGCCTTTGAATTTCGGGTGATCCCTCTTGAGCATGTATGCTTCTGCTACTTGTTCTACATCAGACTTCCTTCCGCAAACGGCGAAACGCTTTGACTCGGTGAGTTTCGCGGCATTCCGACTTCGATGCCCCGGTTGCCGAAATTCAGTTGCCTTTGAATTTCGGGTGATCCCTCTTGAGCATGTATGCTTCTGCTACTTGTTCTACATCAGACTTCCTTCCGCAAACGGCGAAACGCTTTGACTCGGTGAGTTTCGCGGCATTCCGACTTCGATGCCCCGGTTGCCGAAATTCAGTTGCCTTTGAATTTCGGGTGATCCCTCTTGAGCATGTATGCTTCTGCTACTTGTTCTACATCAGACTTCCTTCCGCAAACGGCGAAACGCTTTGACTCGGTGAGTTTCGCGGCATTCCGACTTCGATGCCCCGGTTGCCGAAATTCAGTTGCCTTTGAATTTCGGGTGATCCCTCTTGAGCATGTATGCTTCTGCTACTTGTTCTACATCAGACTTCTTCCGCAAACGGCGAAACGCTTTGACTCGGTGAGTTTCGCGGCATTCCGACTTCGATGCCCCGGTTGCCGAAATTCAGTTGCCTTTGAATTTCGGGTGATCCCTCTTGAGCATGTATGCTTCTGCTACTTGTTCTACATCAGACTTCCTTCCGCAAACGGCGAAACGCTTTGACTCGGTGAGTTTCGCGGCATTCCGACTTCGATGCCCCGGTTGCCGAAATTCAGTTGCCTTTGAATTTCGGGTGATCCCTCTTGAGCATGTATGCTTCTGCTACTTGTTCTACATCAGACTTCCTTCCGCAAACGGCGAAACGCTTTGACTCGGTGAGTTTCGCGGCATTCCGACTTCGATGCCCCGGTTGCCGAAATTCAGTTGCCTTTGAATTTCGGGTGATCCCTCTTGAGCATGTATGCTTCTGCTACTTGTTCTACATCAGACTTCCTTCCGCAAACGGCGAAACGCTTTGACTCGGTGAGTTTCGCGGCATTCCGACTTCGATGCCCCGGTTGCCGAAATTCAGTTGCCTTTGAATTTCGGGTGATCCCTCTTGAGCATGTATGCTTCTGCTACTTGTTCTACATCAGACTTCCTTCCGCAAACGGCGAAACGCTTTGACTCGGTGAGTTTCGCGGCATTCCGACTTCGATGCCCCGGTTGCCGAAATTCAGTTGCCTTTGAATTTCGGGTGATCCCTCTTGAGCATGTATGCTTCTGCTACTTGTTCTACATCAGACTTCCTTCCGCAAACGGCGAAACGCTTTGACTCGGTGAGTTTCGCGGCATTCCGACTTCGATGCCCCGGTTGCCGAAATTCAGTTGCCTTTGAATTTCGGGTGATCCCTCTTGAGCATGTATGCTTCTGCTACTTGTTCTACATCAGACTTCCTTCCGCAAACGGCGAAACGCTTTGACTCGGTGAGTTTCGCGGCATTCCGACTTCGATGCCCCGGTTGCCGAAATTCAGTTGCCTTTGAATTTCGGGTGATCCCTCTTGAGCATGTATGCTTCTGCTACTTGTTCTACATCAGACTTCCTTCCGCAAACGGCGAAACGCTTTGACTCGGTGAGTTTCGCGGCATTCCGACTTCGATGCCCCGGTTGCCGAAATTCAGTTGCCTTTGAATTTCGGGTGATCCCTCTTGAGCATGTATGCTTCTGCTACTTGTTCTACATCAGACTTCTTCCGCAAACGGCGAAACGCTTTGACTCGGTGAGTTTCGCGGCATTCCGACTTCGATGCCCCGGTTGCCGAAATTCAGTTGCCTTTGAATTTCGGGTGATCCCTCTTGAGCATGTATGCTTCTGCTACTTGTTCTACATCAGACTTCTTCCGCAAACGGCGAAACGCTTTGACTCGGTGAGTTTCGCGGCATTCCGACTTCGATGCCCCGGTTGCCGAAATTCAGTTGCCTTTGAATTTCGGGTGATCCCTCTTGAGCATGTATGCTTCTGCTACTTGTTCTACATCAGACTTCTTCCGCAAACGGCGAAACGCTTTGACTCGGTGAGTTTCGCGGCATTCCGACTTCGATGCCCCGGTTGCCGAAATTCAGTTGCCTTTGAATTTCGGGTGATCCCTCTTGAGCATGTATGCTTCTGCTACTTGTTCTACATCAGACTTCCTTCCGCAAACGGCGAAACGCTTTGACTCGGTGAGTTTCGCGGCATTCCGACTTCGATGCCCCGGTTGCCGAAATTCAGTTGCCTTTGAATTTCGGGTGATCCCTCTTGAGCATGTATGCTTCTGCTACTTGTTCTACATCAGACTTCCTTCCGCAAACGGCGAAACGCTTTGACTCGGTGAGTTTCGCGGCATTCCGACTTCGATGCCCCGGTTGCCGAAATTCAGTTGCCTTTGAATTTCGGGTGATCCCTCTTGAGCATGTATGCTTCTGCTACTTGTTCTACATCAGACTTCCTTCCGCAAACGGCGAAACGCTTTGACTCGGTGAGTTTCGCGGCATTCCGACTTCGATGCCCCGGTTGCCGAAATTCAGTTGCCTTTGAATTTCGGGTGATCCCTCTTGAGCATGTATGCTTCTGCTACTTGTTCTACATCAGACTTCCTTCCGCAAACGGCGAAACGCTTTGACTCGGTGAGTTTCGCGGCATTCCGACTTCGATGCCCCGGTTGCCGAAATTCAGTTGCCTTTGAATTTCGGGTGATCCCTCTTGAGCATGTATGCTTCTGCTACTTGTTCTACATCAGACTTCTTCCGCAAACGGCGAAACGCTTTGACTCGGTGAGTTTCGCGGCATTCCGACTTCGATGCCCCGGTTGCCGAAATTCAGTTGCCTTTGAATTTCGGGTGATCCCTCTTGAGCATGTATGCTTCTGCTACTTGTTCTACATCAGACTTCTTCCGCAAACGGCGAAACGCTTTGACTCGGTGAGTTTCGCGGCATTCCGACTTCGATGCCCCGGTTGCCGAAATTCAGTTGCCTTTGAATTTCGGGTGATCCCTCTTGAGCATGTATGCTTCTGCTACTTGTTCTACATCAGACTTCCTTCCGCAAACGGCGAAACGCTTTGACTCGGTGAGTTTCGCGGCATTCCGACTTCGATGCCCCGGTTGCCGAAATTCAGTTGCCTTTGAATTTCGGGTGATCCCTCTTGAGCATGTATGCTTCTGCTACTTGTTCTACATCAGACTTCCTTCCGCAAACGGCGAAACGCTTTGACTCGGTGAGTTTCGCGGCATTCCGACTTCGATGCCCCGGTTGCCGAAATTCAGTTGCCTTTGAATTTCGGGTGATCCCTCTTGAGCATGTATGCTTCTGCTACTTGTTCTACATCAGACTTTCTTCCGCAAACGGCGAAACGCTTTGACTCGGTGAGTTTCGCGGCATTCCGACTTCGATGCCCCGGTTGCCGAAATTCAGTTGCCTTTGAATTTCGGGTGATCCCTCTTGAGCATGTATGCTTCTGCTACTTGTTCTACATCAGACTTCCTTCCGCAAACGGCGAAACGCTTTGACTCGGTGAGTTTCGCGGCATTCCGACTTCGATGCCCCGGTTGCCGAAATTCAGTTGCCTTTGAATTTCGGGTGATCCCTCTTGAGCATGTATGCTTCTGCTACTTGTTCTACATCAGACTTCCTTCCGCAAACGGCGAAACGCTTTGACTCGGTGAGTTTCGCGGCATTCCGACTTCGATGCCCCGGTTGCCGAAATTCAGTTGCCTTTGAATTTCGGGTGATCCCTCTTGAGCATGTATGCTTCTGCTACTTGTTCTACATCAGACTTCCTTCCGCAAACGGCGAAACGCTTTGACTCGGTGAGTTTCGCGGCATTCCGACTTCGATGCCCCGGTTGCCGAAATTCAGTTGCCTTTGAATTTCGGGTGATCCCTCTTGAGCATGTATGCTTCTGCTACTTGTTCTACATCAGACTTCTTCCGCAAACGGCGAAACGCTTTGACTCGGTGAGTTTCGCGGCATTCCGACTTCGATGCCCCGGTTGCCGAAATTCAGTTGCCTTTGAATTTCGGGTGATCCCTCTTGAGCATGTATGCTTCTGCTACTTGTTCTACATCAGACTTCCTTCCGCAAACGGCGAAACGCTTTGACTCGGTGAGTTTCGCGGCATTCCGACTTCGATGCCCCGGTTGCCGAAATTCAGTTGCCTTTGAATTTCGGGTGATCCCTCTTGAGCATGTATGCTTCTGCTACTTGTTCTACATCAGACTTCTTCCGCAAACGGCGAAACGCTTTGACTCGGTGAGTTTCGCGGCATTCCGACTTCGATGCCCCGGTTGCCGAAATTCAGTTGCCTTTGAATTTCGGGTGATCCCTCTTGAGCATGTATGCTTCTGCTACTTGTTCTACATCAGACTTCCTTCCGCAAACGGCGAAACGCTTTGACTCGGTGAGTTTCGCGGCATTCCGACTTCGATGCCCCGGTTGCCGAAATTCAGTTGCCTTTGAATTTCGGGTGATCCCTCTTGAGCATGTATGCTTCTGCTACTTGTTCTACATCAGACTTCTTCCGCAAACGGCGAAACGCTTTGACTCGGTGAGTTTCGCGGCATTCCGACTTCGATGCCCCGGTTGCCGAAATTCAGTTGCCTTTGAATTTCGGGTGATCCCTCTTGAGCATGTATGCTTCTGCTACTTGTTCTACATCAGACTTCCTTCCGCAAACGGCGAAACGCTTTGACTCGGTGAGTTTCGCGGCATTCCGACTTCGATGCCCCGGTTGCCGAAATTCAGTTGCCTTTGAATTTCGGGTGATCCCTCTTGAGCATGTATGCTTCTGCTACTTGTTCTACATCAGACTTCTTCCGCAAACGGCGAAACGCTTTGACTCGGTGAGTTTCGCGGCATTCCGACTTCGATGCCCCGGTTGCCGAAATTCAGTTGCCTTTGAATTTCGGGTGATCCCTCTTGAGCATGTATGCTTCTGCTACTTGTTCTACATCAGACTTCCTTCCGCAAACGGCGAAACGCTTTGACTCGGTGAGTTTCGCGGCATTCCGACTTCGATGCCCCGGTTGCCGAAATTCAGTTGCCTTTGAATTTCGGGTGATCCCTCTTGAGCATGTATGCTTCTGCTACTTGTTCTACATCAGACTTCCTTCCGCAAACGGCGAAACGCTTTGACTCGGTGAGTTTCGCGGCATTCCGACTTCGATGCCCCGGTTGCCGAAATTCAGTTGCCTTTGAATTTCGGGTGATCCCTCTTGAGCATGTATGCTTCTGCTACTTGTTCTACATCAGACTTCTTCCGCAAACGGCGAAACGCTTTGACTCGGTGAGTTTCGCGGCATTCCGACTTCGATGCCCCGGTTGCCGAAATTCAGTTGCCTTTGAATTTCGGGTGATCCCTCTTGAGCATGTATGCTTCTGCTACTTGTTCTACATCAGACTTCTTCCGCAAACGGCGAAACGCTTTGACTCGGTGAGTTTCGCGGCATTCCGACTTCGATGCCCCGGTTGCCGAAATTCAGTTGCCTTTGAATTTCGGGTGATCCCTCTTGAGCATGTATGCTTCTGCTACTTGTTCTACATCAGACTTCCTTCCGCAAACGGCGAAACGCTTTGACTCGGTGAGTTTCGCGGCATTCCGACTTCGATGCCCCGGTTGCCGAAATTCAGTTGCCTTTGAATTTCGGGTGATCCCTCTTGAGCATGTATGCTTCTGCTACTTGTTCTACATCAGACTTCCTTCCGCAAACGGCGAAACGCTTTGACTCGGTGAGTTTCGCGGCATTCCGACTTCGATGCCCCGGTTGCCGAAATTCAGTTGCCTTTGAATTTCGGGTGATCCCTCTTGAGCATGTATGCTTCTGCTACTTGTTCTACATCAGACTTCCTTCCGCAAACGGCGAAACGCTTTGACTCGGTGAGTTTCGCGGCATTCCGACTTCGATGCCCCGGTTGCCGAAATTCAGTTGCCTTTGAATTTCGGGTGATCCCTCTTGAGCATGTATGCTTCTGCTACTTGTTCTACATCAGACTTTCTTCCGCAAACGGCGAAACGCTTTGACTCGGTGAGTTTCGCGGCATTCCGACTTCGATGCCCCGGTTGCCGAAATTCAGTTGCCTTTGAATTTCGGGTGATCCCTCTTGAGCATGTATGCTTCTGCTACTTGTTCTACATCAGACTTCTTCCGCAAACGGCGAAACGCTTTGACTCGGTGAGTTTCGCGGCATTCCGACTTCGATGCCCCGGTTGCCGAAATTCAGTTGCCTTTGAATTTCGGGTGATCCCTCTTGAGCATGTATGCTTCTGCTACTTGTTCTACATCAGACTTCTTCCGCAAACGGCGAAACGCTTTGACTCGGTGAGTTTCGCGGCATTCCGACTTCGATGCCCCGGTTGCCGAAATTCAGTTGCCTTTGAATTTCGGGTGATCCCTCTTGAGCATGTATGCTTCTGCTACTTGTTCTACATCAGACTTCTTCCGCAAACGGCGAAACGCTTTGACTCGGTGAGTTTCGCGGCATTCCGACTTCGATGCCCCGGTTGCCGAAATTCAGTTGCCTTTGAATTTCGGGTGATCCCTCTTGAGCATGTATGCTTCTGCTACTTGTTCTACATCAGACTTCCTTCCGCAAACGGCGAAACGCTTTGACTCGGTGAGTTTCGCGGCATTCCGACTTCGATGCCCCGGTTGCCGAAATTCAGTTGCCTTTGAATTTCGGGTGATCCCTCTTGAGCATGTATGCTTCTGCTACTTGTTCTACATCAGACTTTCTTCCGCAAACGGCGAAACGCTTTGACTCGGTGAGTTTCGCGGCATTCCGACTTCGATGCCCCGGTTGCCGAAATTCAGTTGCCTTTGAATTTCGGGTGATCCCTCTTGAGCATGTATGCTTCTGCTACTTGTTCTACATCAGACTTCTTCCGCAAACGGCGAAACGCTTTGACTCGGTGAGTTTCGCGGCATTCCGACTTCGATGCCCCGGTTGCCGAAATTCAGTTGCCTTTGAATTTCGGGTGATCCCTCTTGAGCATGTATGCTTCTGCTACTTGTTCTACATCAGACTTCCTTCCGCAAACGGCGAAACGCTTTGACTCGGTGAGTTTCGCGGCATTCCGACTTCGATGCCCCGGTTGCCGAAATTCAGTTGCCTTTGAATTTCGGGTGATCCCTCTTGAGCATGTATGCTTCTGCTACTTGTTCTACATCAGACTTCTTCCGCAAACGGCGAAACGCTTTGACTCGGTGAGTTTCGCGGCATTCCGACTTCGATGCCCCGGTTGCCGAAATTCAGTTGCCTTTGAATTTCGGGTGATCCCTCTTGAGCATGTATGCTTCTGCTACTTGTTCTACATCAGACTTCCTTCCGCAAACGGCGAAACGCTTTGACTCGGTGAGTTTCGCGGCATTCCGACTTCGATGCCCGGTTGCCGAAATTCAGTTGCCTTTGAATTTCGGGTGATCCCTCTTGAGCATGTATGCTTCTGCTACTTGTTCTACATCAGACTTCTTCCGCAAACGGCGAAACGCTTTGACTCGGTGAGTTTCGCGGCATTCCGACTTCGATGCCCCGGTTGCCGAAATTCAGTTGCCTTTGAATTTCGGGTGATCCCTCTTGAGCATGTATGCTTCTGCTACTTGTTCTACATCAGACTTCCTTCCGCAAACGGCGAAACGCTTTGACTCGGTGAGTTTCGCGGCATTCCGACTTCGATGCCCCGGTTGCCGAAATTCAGTTGCCTTTGAATTTCGGGTGATCCCTCTTGAGCATGTATGCTTCTGCTACTTGTTCTACATCAGACTTCCTTCCGCAAACGGCGAAACGCTTTGACTCGGTGAGTTTCGCGGCATTCCGACTTCGATGCCCCGGTTGCCGAAATTCAGTTGCCTTTGAATTTCGGGTGATCCCTCTTGAGCATGTATGCTTCTGCTACTTGTTCTACATCAGACTTCTTCCGCAAACGGCGAAACGCTTTGACTCGGTGAGTTTCGCGGCATTCCGACTTCGATGCCCCGGTTGCCGAAATTCAGTTGCCTTTGAATTTCGGGTGATCCCTCTTGAGCATGTATGCTTCTGCTACTTGTTCTACATCAGACTTCCTTCCGCAAACGGCGAAACGCTTTGACTCGGTGAGTTTCGCGGCATTCCGACTTCGATGCCCCGGTTGCCGAAATTCAGTTGCCTTTGAATTTCGGGTGATCCCTCTTGAGCATGTATGCTTCTGCTACTTGTTCTACATCAGACTTCTTCCGCAAACGGCGAAACGCTTTGACTCGGTGAGTTTCGCGGCATTCCGACTTCGATGCCCCGGTTGCCGAAATTCAGTTGCCTTTGAATTTCGGGTGATCCCTCTTGAGCATGTATGCTTCTGCTACTTGTTCTACATCAGACTTCTTCCGCAAACGGCGAAACGCTTTGACTCGGTGAGTTTCGCGGCATTCCGACTTCGATGCCCCGGTTGCCGAAATTCAGTTGCCTTTGAATTTCGGGTGATCCCTCTTGAGCATGTATGCTTCTGCTACTTGTTCTACATCAGACTTCTTCCGCAAACGGCGAAACGCTTTGACTCGGTGAGTTTCGCGGCATTCCGACTTCGATGCCCCGGTTGCCGAAATTCAGTTGCCTTTGAATTTCGGGTGATCCCTCTTGAGCATGTATGCTTCTGCTACTTGTTCTACATCAGACTTCCTTCCGCAAACGGCGAAACGCTTTGACTCGGTGAGTTTCGCGGCATTCCGACTTCGATGCCCCGGTTGCCGAAATTCAGTTGCCTTTGAATTTCGGGTGATCCCTCTTGAGCATGTATGCTTCTGCTACTTGTTCTACATCAGACTTCTTCCGCAAACGGCGAAACGCTTTGACTCGGTGAGTTTCGCGGCATTCCGACTTCGATGCCCCGGTTGCCGAAATTCAGTTGCCTTTGAATTTCGGGTGATCCCTCTTGAGCATGTATGCTTCTGCTACTTGTTCTACATCAGACTTCCTTCCGCAAACGGCGAAACGCTTTGACTCGGTGAGTTTCGCGGCATTCCGACTTCGATGCCCCGGTTGCCGAAATTCAGTTGCCTTTGAATTTCGGGTGATCCC
The DNA here is from genome assembly GCA_029228515.1 of Populus alba x Populus x berolinensis. NCBI lineage: Eukaryota > Viridiplantae > Streptophyta > Magnoliopsida > Malpighiales > Salicaceae > Populus > Populus alba x Populus x berolinensis. Next base: position 25,088,392 of record CM055356.1, read on the forward strand.
TCTTGAGCATGTATGCTTCTGCTACTTGTTCTACATCAGACTTCTTCCGCAAACGGCGAAACGCTTTGACTCGGTGAGTTTCGCGGCATTCCGACTTCGATGCCCCGGTTGCCGAAATTCAGTTGCCTTTGAATTTCGGGTGATCCCTCTTGAGCATGTATGCTTCTGCTACTTGTTCTACATCAGACTTCTTCCGCAAACGGCGAAACGCTTTGACTCGGTGAGTTTCGCGGCATTCCGACTTCGATGCCCCGGTTGCCGAAATTCAGTTGCCTTTGAATTTCGGGTGATCCCTCTTGAGCATGTATGCTTCTGCTACTTGTTCTACATCAGACTTCCTTCCGCAAACGGCGAAACGCTTTGACTCGGTGAGTTTCGCGGCATTCCGACTTCGATGCCCCGGTTGCCGAAATTCAGTTGCCTTTGAATTTCGGGTGATCCCTCTTGAGCATGTATGCTTCTGCTACTTGTTCTACATCAGACTTCCTTCCGCAAACGGCGAAACGCTTTGACTCGGTGAGTTTCGCGGCATTCCGACTTCGATGCCCCGGTTGCCGAAATTCAGTTGCCTTTGAATTTCGGGTGATCCCTCTTGAGCATGTATGCTTCTGCTACTTGTTCTACATCAGACTTCTTCCGCAAACGGCGAAACGCTTTGACTCGGTGAGTTTCGCGGCATTCCGACTTCGATGCCCCGGTTGCCGAAATTCAGTTGCCTTTGAATTTCGGGTGATCCCTCTTGAGCATGTATGCTTCTGCTACTTGTTCTACATCAGACTTTCTTCCGCAAACGGCGAAACGCTTTGACTCGGTGAGTTTCGCGGCATTCCGACTTCGATGCCCCGGTTGCCGAAATTCAGTTGCCTTTGAATTTCGGGTGATCCCTCTTGAGCATGTATGCTTCTGCTACTTGTTCTACATCAGACTTCTTCCGCAAACGGCGAAACGCTTTGACTCGGTGAGTTTCGCGGCATTCCGACTTCGATGCCCCGGTTGCCGAAATTCAGTTGCCTTTGAATTTCGGGTGATCCCTCTTGAGCATGTATGCTTCTGCTACTTGTTCTACATCAGACTTCTTCCGCAAACGGCGAAACGCTTTGACTCGGTGAGTTTCGCGGCATTCCGACTTCGATGCCCCGGTTGCCGAAATTCAGTTGCCTTTGAATTTCGGGTGATCCCTCTTGAGCATGTATGCTTCTGCTACTTGTTCTACATCAGACTTCCTTCCGCAAACGGCGAAACGCTTTGACTCGGTGAGTTTCGCGGCATTCCGACTTCGATGCCCGGTTGCCGAAATTCAGTTGCCTTTGAATTTCGGGTGATCCCTCTTGAGCATGTATGCTTCTGCTACTTGTTCTACATCAGACTTCCTTCCAAACGGCGAAACGCTTTGACTCGGTGAGTTTCGCGGCATTCCGACTTCGATGCCCCGGTTGCCGAAATTCAGTTGCCTTTGAATTTCGGGTGATCCCTCTTGAGCATGTATGCTTCTGCTACTTGTTCTACATCAGACTTCCTTCCGCAAACGGCGAAACGCTTTGACTCGGTGAGTTTCGCGGCATTCCGACTTCGATGCCCCGGTTGCCGAAATTCAGTTGCCTTTGAATTTCGGGTGATCCCTCTTGAGCATGTATGCTTCTGCTACTTGTTCTACATCAGACTTCTTCCGCAAACGGCGAAACGCTTTGACTCGGTGAGTTTCGCGGCATTCCGACTTCGATGCCCCGGTTGCCGAAATTCAGTTGCCTTTGAATTTCGGGTGATCCCTCTTGAGCATGTATGCTTCTGCTACTTGTTCTACATCAGACTTCCTTCCGCAAACGGCGAAACGCTTTGACTCGGTGAGTTTCGCGGCATTCCGACTTCGATGCCCCGGTTGCCGAAATTCAGTTGCCTTTGAATTTCGGGTGATCCCTCTTGAGCATGTATGCTTCTGCTACTTGTTCTACATCAGACTTCTTCCGCAAACGGCGAAACGCTTTGACTCGGTGAGTTTCGCGGCATTCCGACTTCGATGCCCCGGTTGCCGAAATTCAGTTGCCTTTGAATTTCGGGTGATCCCTCTTGAGCATGTATGCTTCTGCTACTTGTTCTACATCAGACTTCCTTCCGCAAACGGCGAAACGCTTTGACTCGGTGAGTTTCGCGGCATTCCGACTTCGATGCCCCGGTTGCCGAAATTCAGTTGCCTTTGAATTTCGGGTGATCCCTCTTGAGCATGTATGCTTCTGCTACTTGTTCTACATCAGACTTCTTCCGCAAACGGCGAAACGCTTTGACTCGGTGAGTTTCGCGGCATTCCGACTTCGATGCCCCGGTTGCCGAAATTCAGTTGCCTTTGAATTTCGGGTGATCCCTCTTGAGCATGTATGCTTCTGCTACTTGTTCTACATCAGACTTCTTCCGCAAACGGCGAAACGCTTTGACTCGGTGAGTTTCGCGGCATTCCGACTTCGATGCCCCGGTTGCCGAAATTCAGTTGCCTTTGAATTTCGGGTGATCCCTCTTGAGCATGTATGCTTCTGCTACTTGTTCTACATCAGACTTCCTTCCGCAAACGGCGAAACGCTTTGACTCGGTGAGTTTCGCGGCATTCCGACTTCGATGCCCCGGTTGCCGAAATTCAGTTGCCTTTGAATTTCGGGTGATCCCTCTTGAGCATGTATGCTTCTGCTACTTGTTCTACATCAGACTTCCTTCCGCAAACGGCGAAACGCTTTGACTCGGTGAGTTTCGCGGCATTCCGACTTCGATGCCCCGGTTGCCGAAATTCAGTTGCCTTTGAATTTCGGGTGATCCCTCTTGAGCATGTATGCTTCTGCTACTTGTTCTACATCAGACTTCCTTCCGCAAACGGCGAAACGCTTTGACTCGGTGAGTTTCGCGGCATTCCGACTTCGATGCCCGGTTGCCGAAATTCAGTTGCCTTTGAATTTCGGGTGATCCCTCTTGAGCATGTATGCTTCTGCTACTTGTTCTACATCAGACTTCCTTCCGCAAACGGCGAAACGCTTTGACTCGGTGAGTTTCGCGGCATTCCGACTTCGATGCCCCGGTTGCCGAAATTCAGTTGCCTTTGAATTTCGGGTGATCCCTCTTGAGCATGTATGCTTCTGCTACTTGTTCTACATCAGACTTCTTCCGCAAACGGCGAAACGCTTTGACTCGGTGAGTTTCGCGGCATTCCGACTTCGATGCCCCGGTTGCCGAAATTCAGTTGCCTTTGAATTTCGGGTGATCCCTCTTGAGCATGTATGCTTCTGCTACTTGTTCTACATCAGACTTCCTTCCGCAAACGGCGAAACGCTTTGACTCGGTGAGTTTCGCGGCATTCCGACTTCGATGCCCCGGTTGCCGAAATTCAGTTGCCTTTGAATTTCGGGTGATCCCTCTTGAGCATGTATGCTTCTGCTACTTGTTCTACATCAGACTTCTTCCGCAAACGGCGAAACGCTTTGACTCGGTGAGTTTCGCGGCATTCCGACTTCGATGCCCCGGTTGCCGAAATTCAGTTGCCTTTGAATTTCGGGTGATCCCTCTTGAGCATGTATGCTTCTGCTACTTGTTCTACATCAGACTTCCTTCCGCAAACGGCGAAACGCTTTGACTCGGTGAGTTTCGCGGCATTCCGACTTCGATGCCCCGGTTGCCGAAATTCAGTTGCCTTTGAATTTCGGGTGATCCCTCTTGAGCATGTATGCTTCTGCTACTTGTTCTACATCAGACTTCCTTCCGCAAACGGCGAAACGCTTTGACTCGGTGAGTTTCGCGGCATTCCGACTTCGATGCCCGGTTGCCGAAATTCAGTTGCCTTTGAATTTCGGGTGATCCCTCTTGAGCATGTATGCTTCTGCTACTTGTTCTACATCAGACTTCTTCCGCAAACGGCGAAACGCTTTGACTCGGTGAGTTTCGCGGCATTCCGACTTCGATGCCCCGGTTGCCGAAATTCAGTTGCCTTTGAATTTCGGGTGATCCCTCTTGAGCATGTATGCTTCTGCTACTTGTTCTACATCAGACTTCCTTCCGCAAACGGCGAAACGCTTTGACTCGGTGAGTTTCGCGGCATTCCGACTTCGATGCCCCGGTTGCCGAAATTCAGTTGCCTTTGAATTTCGGGTGATCCCTCTTGAGCATGTATGCTTCTGCTACTTGTTCTACATCAGACTTCTTCCGCAAACGGCGAAACGCTTTGACTCGGTGAGTTTCGCGGCATTCCGACTTCGATGCCCCGGTTGCCGAAATTCAGTTGCCTTTGAATTTCGGGTGATCCCTCTTGAGCATGTATGCTTCTGCTACTTGTTCTACATCAGACTTCCTTCCGCAAACGGCGAAACGCTTTGACTCGGTGAGTTTCGCGGCATTCCGACTTCGATGCCCCGGTTGCCGAAATTCAGTTGCCTTTGAATTTCGGGTGATCCCTCTTGAGCATGTATGCTTCTGCTACTTGTTCTACATCAGACTTCTTCCGCAAACGGCGAAACGCTTTGACTCGGTGAGTTTCGCGGCATTCCGACTTCGATGCCCCGGTTGCCGAAATTCAGTTGCCTTTGAATTTCGGGTGATCCCTCTTGAGCATGTATGCTTCTGCTACTTGTTCTACATCAGACTTCTTCCGCAAACGGCGAAACGCTTTGACTCGGTGAGTTTCGCGGCATTCCGACTTCGATGCCCCGGTTGCCGAAATTCAGTTGCCTTTGAATTTCGGGTGATCCCTCTTGAGCATGTATGCTTCTGCTACTTGTTCTACATCAGACTTCCTTCCGCAAACGGCGAAACGCTTTGACTCGGTGAGTTTCGCGGCATTCCGACTTCGATGCCCCGGTTGCCGAAATTCAGTTGCCTTTGAATTTCGGGTGATCCCTCTTGAGCATGTATGCTTCTGCTACTTGTTCTACATCAGACTTCCTTCCGCAAACGGCGAAACGCTTTGACTCGGTGAGTTTCGCGGCATTCCGACTTCGATGCCCCGGTTGCCGAAATTCAGTTGCCTTTGAATTTCGGGTGATCCCTCTTGAGCATGTATGCTTCTGCTACTTGTTCTACATCAGACTTCTTCCGCAAACGGCGAAACGCTTTGACTCGGTGAGTTTCGCGGCATTCCGACTTCGATGCCCCGGTTGCCGAAATTCAGTTGCCTTTGAATTTCGGGTGATCCCTCTTGAGCATGTATGCTTCTGCTACTTGTTCTACATCAGACTTCTTCCGCAAACGGCGAAACGCTTTGACTCGGTGAGTTTCGCGGCATTCCGACTTCGATGCCCCGGTTGCCGAAATTCAGTTGCCTTTGAATTTCGGGTGATCCCTCTTGAGCATGTATGCTTCTGCTACTTGTTCTACATCAGACTTCTTCCGCAAACGGCGAAACGCTTTGACTCGGTGAGTTTCGCGGCATTCCGACTTCGATGCCCCGGTTGCCGAAATTCAGTTGCCTTTGAATTTCGGGTGATCCCTCTTGAGCATGTATGCTTCTGCTACTTGTTCTACATCAGACTTCCTTCCGCAAACGGCGAAACGCTTTGACTCGGTGAGTTTCGCGGCATTCCGACTTCGATGCCCCGGTTGCCGAAATTCAGTTGCCTTTGAATTTCGGGTGATCCCTCTTGAGCATGTATGCTTCTGCTACTTGTTCTACATCAGACTTCTTCCGCAAACGGCGAAACGCTTTGACTCGGTGAGTTTCGCGGCATTCCGACTTCGATGCCCCGGTTGCCGAAATTCAGTTGCCTTTGAATTTCGGGTGATCCCTCTTGAGCATGTATGCTTCTGCTACTTGTTCTACATCAGACTTCCTTCCGCAAACGGCGAAACGCTTTGACTCGGTGAGTTTCGCGGCATTCCGACTTCGATGCCCCGGTTGCCGAAATTCAGTTGCCTTTGAATTTCGGGTGATCCCTCTTGAGCATGTATGCTTCTGCTACTTGTTCTACATCAGACTTCCTTCCGCAAACGGCGAAACGCTTTGACTCGGTGAGTTTCGCGGCATTCCGACTTCGATGCCCCGGTTGCCGAAATTCAGTTGCCTTTGAATTTCGGGTGATCCCTCTTGAGCATGTATGCTTCTGCTACTTGTTCTACATCAGACTTCTTCCGCAAACGGCGAAACGCTTTGACTCGGTGAGTTTCGCGGCATTCCGACTTCGATGCCCCGGTTGCCGAAATTCAGTTGCCTTTGAATTTCGGGTGATCCCTCTTGAGCATGTATGCTTCTGCTACTTGTTCTACATCAGACTTCTTCCGCAAACGGCGAAACGCTTTGACTCGGTGAGTTTCGCGGCATTCCGACTTCGATGCCCCGGTTGCCGAAATTCAGTTGCCTTTGAATTTCGGGTGATCCCTCTTGAGCATGTATGCTTCTGCTACTTGTTCTACATCAGACTTCCTTCCGCAAACGGCGAAACGCTTTGACTCGGTGAGTTTCGCGGCATTCCGACTTCGATGCCCCGGTTGCCGAAATTCAGTTGCCTTTGAATTTCGGGTGATCCCTCTTGAGCATGTATGCTTCTGCTACTTGTTCTACATCAGACTTCTTCCGCAAACGGCGAAACGCTTTGACTCGGTGAGTTTCGCGGCATTCCGACTTCGATGCCCCGGTTGCCGAAATTCAGTTGCCTTTGAATTTCGGGTGATCCCTCTTGAGCATGTATGCTTCTGCTACTTGTTCTACATCAGACTTCCTTCCGCAAACGGCGAAACGCTTTGACTCGGTGAGTTTCGCGGCATTCCGACTTCGATGCCCCGGTTGCCGAAATTCAGTTGCCTTTGAATTTCGGGTGATCCCTCTTGAGCATGTATGCTTCTGCTACTTGTTCTACATCAGACTTCCTTCCGCAAACGGCGAAACGCTTTGACTCGGTGAGTTTCGCGGCATTCCGACTTCGATGCCCCGGTTGCCGAAATTCAGTTGCCTTTGAATTTCGGGTGATCCCTCTTGAGCATGTATGCTTCTGCTACTTGTTCTACATCAGACTTCTTCCGCAAACGGCGAAACGCTTTGACTCGGTGAGTTTCGCGGCATTCCGACTTCGATGCCCCGGTTGCCGAAATTCAGTTGCCTTTGAATTTCGGGTGATCCCTCTTGAGCATGTATGCTTCTGCTACTTGTTCTACATCAGACTTCCTTCCGCAAACGGCGAAACGCTTTGACTCGGTGAGTTTCGCGGCATTCCGACTTCGATGCCCCGGTTGCCGAAATTCAGTTGCCTTTGAATTTCGGGTGATCCCTCTTGAGCATGTATGCTTCTGCTACTTGTTCTACATCAGACTTCTTCCGCAAACGGCGAAACGCTTTGACTCGGTGAGTTTCGCGGCATTCCGACTTCGATGCCCCGGTTGCCGAAATTCAGTTGCCTTTGAATTTCGGGTGATCCCTCTTGAGCATGTATGCTTCTGCTACTTGTTCTACATCAGACTTCCTTCCGCAAACGGCGAAACGCTTTGACTCGGTGAGTTTCGCGGCATTCCGACTTCGATGCCCCGGTTGCCGAAATTCAGTTGCCTTTGAATTTCGGGTGATCCCTCTTGAGCATGTATGCTTCTGCTACTTGTTCTACATCAGACTTCCTTCCGCAAACGGCGAAACGCTTTGACTCGGTGAGTTTCGCGGCATTCCGACTTCGATGCCCCGGTTGCCGAAATTCAGTTGCCTTTGAATTTCGGGTGATCCCTCTTGAGCATGTATGCTTCTGCTACTTGTTCTACATCAGACTTCCTTCCGCAAACGGCGAAACGCTTTGACTCGGTGAGTTTCGCGGCATTCCGACTTCGATGCCCCGGTTGCCGAAATTCAGTTGCCTTTGAATTTCGGGTGATCCCTCTTGAGCATGTATGCTTCTGCTACTTGTTCTACATCAGACTTCTTCCGCAAACGGCGAAACGCTTTGACTCGGTGAGTTTCGCGGCATTCCGACTTCGATGCCCCGGTTGCCGAAATTCAGTTGCCTTTGAATTTCGGGTGATCCCTCTTGAGCATGTATGCTTCTGCTACTTGTTCTACATCAGACTTCCTTCCGCAAACGGCGAAACGCTTTGACTCGGTGAGTTTCGCGGCATTCCGACTTCGATGCCCCGGTTGCCGAAATTCAGTTGCCTTTGAATTTCGGGTGATCCCTCTTGAGCATGTATGCTTCTGCTACTTGTTCTACATCAGACTTCCTTCCGCAAACGGCGAAACGCTTTGACTCGGTGAGTTTCGCGGCATTCCGACTTCGATGCCCGGTTGCCGAAATTCAGTTGCCTTTGAATTTCGGGTGATCCCTCTTGAGCATGTATGCTTCTGCTACTTGTTCTACATCAGACTTCTTCCGCAAACGGCGAAACGCTTTGACTCGGTGAGTTTCGCGGCATTCCGACTTCGATGCCCCGGTTGCCGAAATTCAGTTGCCTTTGAATTTCGGGTGATCCCTCTTGAGCATGTATGCTTCTGCTACTTGTTCTACATCAGACTTCCTTCCGCAAACGGCGAAACGCTTTGACTCGGTGAGTTTCGCGGCATTCCGACTTCGATGCCCCGGTTGCCGAAATTCAGTTGCCTTTGAATTTCGGGTGATCCCTCTTGAGCATGTATGCTTCTGCTACTTGTTCTACATCAGACTTCTTCCGCAAACGGCGAAACGCTTTGACTCGGTGAGTTTCGCGGCATTCCGACTTCGATGCCCCGGTTGCCGAAATTCAGTTGCCTTTGAATTTCGGGTGATCCCTCTTGAGCATGTATGCTTCTGCTACTTGTTCTACATCAGACTTCTTCCGCAAACGGCGAAACGCTTTGACTCGGTGAGTTTCGCGGCATTCCGACTTCGATGCCCCGGTTGCCGAAATTCAGTTGCCTTTGAATTTCGGGTGATCCCTCTTGAGCATGTATGCTTCTGCTACTTGTTCTACATCAGACTTCCTTCCGCAAACGGCGAAACGCTTTGACTCGGTGAGTTTCGCGGCATTCCGACTTCGATGCCCCGGTTGCCGAAATTCAGTTGCCTTTGAATTTCGGGTGATCCCTCTTGAGCATGTATGCTTCTGCTACTTGTTCTACATCAGACTTCTTCCGCAAACGGCGAAACGCTTTGACTCGGTGAGTTTCGCGGCATTCCGACTTCGATGCCCCGGTTGCCGAAATTCAGTTGCCTTTGAATTTCGGGTGATCCCTCTTGAGCATGTATGCTTCTGCTACTTGTTCTACATCAGACTTCTTCCGCAAACGGCGAAACGCTTTGACTCGGTGAGTTTCGCGGCATTCCGACTTCGATGCCCCGGTTGCCGAAATTCAGTTGCCTTTGAATTTCGGGTGATCCCTCTTGAGCATGTATGCTTCTGCTACTTGTTCTACATCAGACTTCTTCCGCAAACGGCGAAACGCTTTGACTCGGTGAGTTTCGCGGCATTCCGACTTCGATGCCCCGGTTGCCGAAATTCAGTTGCCTTTGAATTTCGGGTGATCCCTCTTGAGCATGTATGCTTCTGCTACTTGTTCTACATCAGACTTCTTCCGCAAACGGCGAAACGCTTTGACTCGGTGAGTTTCGCGGCATTCCGACTTCGATGCCCCGGTTGCCGAAATTCAGTTGCCTTTGAATTTCGGGTGATCCCTCTTGAGCATGTATGCTTCTGCTACTTGTTCTACATCAGACTTCCTTCCGCAAACGGCGAAACGCTTTGACTCGGTGAGTTTCGCGGCATTCCGACTTCGATGCCCCGGTTGCCGAAATTCAGTTGCCTTTGAATTTCGGGTGATCCCTCTTGAGCATGTATGCTTCTGCTACTTGTTCTACATCAGACTTCTTCCGCAAACGGCGAAACGCTTTGACTCGGTGAGTTTCGCGGCATTCCGACTTCGATGCCCCGGTTGCCGAAATTCAGTTGCCTTTGAATTTCGGGTGATCCCTCTTGAGCATGTATGCTTCTGCTACTTGTTCTACATCAGACTTCTTCCGCAAACGGCGAAACGCTTTGACTCGGTGAGTTTCGCGGCATTCCGACTTCGATGCCCCGGTTGCCGAAATTCAGTTGCCTTTGAATTTCGGGTGATCCCTCTTGAGCATGTATGCTTCTGCTACTTGTTCTACATCAGACTTCTTCCGCAAACGGCGAAACGCTTTGACTCGGTGAGTTTCGCGGCATTCCGACTTCGATGCCCCGGTTGCCGAAATTCAGTTGCCTTTGAATTTCGGGTGATCCCTCTTGAGCATGTATGCTTCTGCTACTTGTTCTACATCAGACTTCTTCCGCAAACGGCGAAACGCTTTGACTCGGTGAGTTTCGCGGCATTCCGACTTCGATGCCCCGGTTGCCGAAATTCAGTTGCCTTTGAATTTCGGGTGATCCCTCTTGAGCATGTATGCTTCTGCTACTTGTTCTACATCAGACTTCTTCCGCAAACGGCGAAACGCTTTGACTCGGTGAGTTTCGCGGCATTCCGACTTCGATGCCCCGGTTGCCGAAATTCAGTTGCCTTTGAATTTCGGGTGATCCCTCTTGAGCATGTATGCTTCTGCTACTTGTTCTACATCAGACTTCTTCCGCAAACGGCGAAACGCTTTGACTCGGTGAGTTTCGCGGCATTCCGACTTCGATGCCCCGGTTGCCGAAATTCAGTTGCCTTTGAATTTCGGGTGATCCCTCTTGAGCATGTATGCTTCTGCTACTTGTTCTACATCAGACTTCCTTCCGCAAACGGCGAAACGCTTTGACTCGGTGAGTTTCGCGGCATTCCGACTTCGATGCCCCGGTTGCCGAAATTCAGTTGCCTTTGAATTTCGGGTGATCCCTCTTGAGCATGTATGCTTCTGCTACTTGTTCTACATCAGACTTCTTCCGCAAACGGCGAAACGCTTTGACTCGGTGAGTTTCGCGGCATTCCGACTTCGATGCCCCGGTTGCCGAAATTCAGTTGCCTTTGAATTTCGGGTGATCCCTCTTGAGCATGTATGCTTCTGCTACTTGTTCTACATCAGACTTCTTCCGCAAACGGCGAAACGCTTTGACTCGGTGAGTTTCGCGGCATTCCGACTTCGATGCCCCGGTTGCCGAAATTCAGTTGCCTTTGAATTTCGGGTGATCCCTCTTGAGCATGTATGCTTCTGCTACTTGTTCTACATCAGACTTCTTCCGCAAACGGCGAAACGCTTTGACTCGGTGAGTTTCGCGGCATTCCGACTTCGATGCCCCGGTTGCCGAAATTCAGTTGCCTTTGAATTTCGGGTGATCCCTCTTGAGCATGTATGCTTCTGCTACTTGTTCTACATCAGACTTCTTCCGCAAACGGCGAAACGCTTTGACTCGGTGAGTTTCGCGGCATTCCGACTTCGATGCCCCGGTTGCCGAAATTCAGTTGCCTTTGAATTTCGGGTGATCCCTCTTGAGCATGTATGCTTCTGCTACTTGTTCTACATCAGACTTCCTTCCGCAAACGGCGAAACGCTTTGACTCGGTGAGTTTCGCGGCATTCCGACTTCGATGCCCCGGTTGCCGAAATTCAGTTGCCTTTGAATTTCGGGTGATCCCTCTTGAGCATGTATGCTTCTGCTACTTGTTCTACATCAGACTTCCTTCCGCAAACGGCGAAACGCTTTGACTCGGTGAGTTTCGCGGCATTCCGACTTCGATGCCCCGGTTGCCGAAATTCAGTTGCCTTTGAATTTCGGGTGATCCCTCTTGAGCATGTATGCTTCTGCTACTTGTTCTACATCAGACTTCCTTCCGCAAACGGCGAAACGCTTTGACTCGGTGAGTTTCGCGGCATTCCGACTTCGATGCCCCGGTTGCCGAAATTCAGTTGCCTTTGAATTTCGGGTGATCCCTCTTGAGCATGTATGCTTCTGCTACTTGTTCTACATCAGACTTCCTTCCGCAAACGGCGAAACGCTTTGACTCGGTGAGTTTCGCGGCATTCCGACTTCGATGCCCCGGTTGCCGAAATTCAGTTGCCTTTGAATTTCGGGTGATCCCTCTTGAGCATGTATGCTTCTGCTACTTGTTCTACATCAGACTTCTTCCGCAAACGGCGAAACGCTTTGACTCGGTGAGTTTCGCGGCATTCCGACTTCGATGCCCCGGTTGCCGAAATTCAGTTGCCTTTGAATTTCGGGTGATCCCTCTTGAGCATGTATGCTTCTGCTACTTGTTCTACATCAGACTTCTTCCGCAAACGGCGAAACGCTTTGACTCGGTGAGTTTCGCGGCATTCCGACTTCGATGCCCCGGTTGCCGAAATTCAGTTGCCTTTGAATTTCGGGTGATCCCTCTTGAGCATGTATGCTTCTGCTACTTGTTCTACATCAGACTTCTTCCGCAAACGGCGAAACGCTTTGACTCGGTGAGTTTCGCGGCATTCCGACTTCGATGCCCCGGTTGCCGAAATTCAGTTGCCTTTGAATTTCGGGTGATCCCTCTTGAGCATGTATGCTTCTGCTACTTGTTCTACATCAGACTTCCTTCCGCAAACGGCGAAACGCTTTGACTCGGTGAGTTTCGCGGCATTCCGACTTCGATGCCCCGGTTGCCGAAATTCAGTTGCCTTTGAATTTCGGGTGATCCCTCTTGAGCATGTATGCTTCTGCTACTTGTTCTACATCAGACTTCTTCCGCAAACGGCGAAACGCTTTGACTCGGTGAGTTTCGCGGCATTCCGACTTCGATGCCCCGGTTGCCGAAATTCAGTTGCCTTTGAATTTCGGGTGATCCCTCTTGAGCATGTATGCTTCTGCTACTTGTTCTACATCAGACTTCTTCCGCAAACGGCGAAACGCTTTGACTCGGTGAGTTTCGCGGCATTCCGACTTCGATGCCCGGTTGCCGAAATTCAGTTGCCTTTGAATTTCGGGTGATCCCTCTTGAGCATGTATGCTTCTGCTACTTGTTCTACATCAGACTTCCTTCCGCAAACGGCGAAACGCTTTGACTCGGTGAGTTTCGCGGCATTCCGACTTCGATGCCCCGGTTGCCGAAATTCAGTTGCCTTTGAATTTCGGGTGATCCCTCTTGAGCATGTATGCTTCTGCTACTTGTTCTACATCAGACTTCCTTCCGCAAACGGCGAAACGCTTTGACTCGGTGAGTTTCGCGGCATTCCGACTTCGATGCCCCGGTTGCCGAAATTCAGTTGCCTTTGAATTTCGGGTGATCCCTCTTGAGCATGTATGCTTCTGCTACTTGTTCTACATCAGACTTCCTTCCGCAAACGGCGAAACGCTTTGACTCGGTGAGTTTCGCGGCATTCCGACTTCGATGCCCCGGTTGCCGAAATTCAGTTGCCTTTGAATTTCGGGTGATCCCTCTTGAGCATGTATGCTTCTGCTACTTGTTCTACATCAGACTTCCTTCCGCAAACGGCGAAACGCTTTGACTCGGTGAGTTTCGCGGCATTCCGACTTCGATGCCCCGGTTGCCGAAATTCAGTTGCCTTTGAATTTCGGGTGATCCCTCTTGAGCATGTATGCTTCTGCTACTTGTTCTACATCAGACTTCTTCCGCAAACGGCGAAACGCTTTGACTCGGTGAGTTTCGCGGCATTCCGACTTCGATGCCCCGGTTGCCGAAATTCAGTTGCCTTTGAATTTCGGGTGATCCCTCTTGAGCATGTATGCTTCTGCTACTTGTTCTACATCAGACTTCCTTCCGCAAACGGCGAAACGCTTTGACTCGGTGAGTTTCGCGGCATTCCGACTTCGATGCCCCGGTTGCCGAAATTCAGTTGCCTTTGAATTTCGGGTGATCCCTCTTGAGCATGTATGCTTCTGCTACTTGTTCTACATCAGACTTCTTCCGCAAACGGCGAAACGCTTTGACTCGGTGAGTTTCGCGGCATTCCGACTTCGATGCCCCGGTTGCCGAAATTCAGTTGCCTTTGAATTTCGGGTGATCCCTCTTGAGCATGTATGCTTCTGCTACTTGTTCTACATCAGACTTCCTTCCGCAAACGGCGAAACGCTTTGACTCGGTGAGTTTCGCGGCATTCCGACTTCGATGCCCCGGTTGCCGAAATTCAGTTGCCTTTGAATTTCGGGTGATCCCTCTTGAGCATGTATGCTTCTGCTACTTGTTCTACATCAGACTTTCTTCCGCAAACGGCGAAACGCTTTGACTCGGTGAGTTTCGCGGCATTCCGACTTCGATGCCCCGGTTGCCGAAATTCAGTTGCCTTTGAATTTCGGGTGATCCCTCTTGAGCATGTATGCTTCTGCTACTTGTTCTACATCAGACTTCTTCCGCAAACGGCGAAACGCTTTGACTCGGTGAGTTTCGCGGCATTCCGACTTCGATGCCCCGGTTGCCGAAATTCAGTTGCCTTTGAATTTCGGGTGATCCCTCTTGAGCATGTATGCTTCTGCTACTTGTTCTACATCAGACTTCTTCCGCAAACGGCGAAACGCTTTGACTCGGTGAGTTTCGCGGCATTCCGACTTCGATGCCCCGGTTGCCGAAATTCAGTTGCCTTTGAATTTCGGGTGATCCCTCTTGAGCATGTATGCTTCTGCTACTTGTTCTACATCAGACTTCCTTCCGCAAACGGCGAAACGCTTTGACTCGGTGAGTTTCGCGGCATTCCGACTTCGATGCCCCGGTTGCCGAAATTCAGTTGCCTTTGAATTTCGGGTGATCCCTCTTGAGCATGTATGCTTCTGCTACTTGTTCTACATCAGACTTCTTCCGCAAACGGCGAAACGCTTTGACTCGGTGAGTTTCGCGGCATTCCGACTTCGATGCCCCGGTTGCCGAAATTCAGTTGCCTTTGAATTTCGGGTGATCCCTCTTGAGCATGTATGCTTCTGCTACTTGTTCTACATCAGACTTCCTTCCGCAAACGGCGAAACGCTTTGACTCGGTGAGTTTCGCGGCATTCCGACTTCGATGCCCCGGTTGCCGAAATTCAGTTGCCTTTGAATTTCGGGTGATCCCTCTTGAGCATGTATGCTTCTGCTACTTGTTCTACATCAGACTTCCTTCCGCAAACGGCGAAACGCTTTGACTCGGTGAGTTTCGCGGCATTCCGACTTCGATGCCCCGGTTGCCGAAATTCAGTTGCCTTTGAATTTCGGGTGATCCCTCTTGAGCATGTATGCTTCTGCTACTTGTTCTACATCAGACTTCTTCCGCAAACGGCGAAACGCTTTGACTCGGTGAGTTTCGCGGCATTCCGACTTCGATGCCCCGGTTGCCGAAATTCAGTTGCCTTTGAATTTCGGGTGATCCCTCTTGAGCATGTATGCTTCTGCTACTTGTTCTACATCAGACTTCTTCCGCAAACGGCGAAACGCTTTGACTCGGTGAGTTTCGCGGCATTCCGACTTCGATGCCCCGGTTGCCGAAATTCAGTTGCCTTTGAATTTCGGGTGATCCCTCTTGAGCATGTATGCTTCTGCTACTTGTTCTACATCAGACTTCCTTCCGCAAACGGCGAAACGCTTTGACTCGGTGAGTTTCGCGGCATTCCGACTTCGATGCCCCGGTTGCCGAAATTCAGTTGCCTTTGAATTTCGGGTGATCCCTCTTGAGCATGTATGCTTCTGCTACTTGTTCTACATCAGACTTCTTCCGCAAACGGCGAAACGCTTTGACTCGGTGAGTTTCGCGGCATTCCGACTTCGATGCCCCGGTTGCCGAAATTCAGTTGCCTTTGAATTTCGGGTGATCCCTCTTGAGCATGTATGCTTCTGCTACTTGTTCTACATCAGACTTCTTCCGCAAACGGCGAAACGCTTTGACTCGGTGAGTTTCGCGGCATTCCGACTTCGATGCCCCGGTTGCCGAAATTCAGTTGCCTTTGAATTTCGGGTGATCCCTCTTGAGCATGTATGCTTCTGCTACTTGTTCTACATCAGACTTCTTCCGCAAACGGCGAAACGCTTTGACTCGGTGAGTTTCGCGGCATTCCGACTTCGATGCCCCGGTTGCCGAAATTCAGTTGCCTTTGAATTTCGGGTGATCCCTCTTGAGCATGTATGCTTCTGCTACTTGTTCTACATCAGACTTCTTCCGCAAACGGCGAAACGCTTTGACTCGGTGAGTTTCGCGGCATTCCGACTTCGATGCCCCGGTTGCCGAAATTCAGTTGCCTTTGAATTTCGGGTGATCCCTCTTGAGCATGTATGCTTCTGCTACTTGTTCTACATCAGACTTCTTCCGCAAACGGCGAAACGCTTTGACTCGGTGAGTTTCGCGGCATTCCGACTTCGATGCCCCGGTTGCCGAAATTCAGTTGCCTTTGAATTTCGGGTGATCCCTCTTGAGCATGTATGCTTCTGCTACTTGTTCTACATCAGACTTCCTTCCGCAAACGGCGAAACGCTTTGACTCGGTGAGTTTCGCGGCATTCCGACTTCGATGCCCCGGTTGCCGAAATTCAGTTGCCTTTGAATTTCGGGTGATCCCTCTTGAGCATGTATGCTTCTGCTACTTGTTCTACATCAGACTTCCTTCCGCAAACGGCGAAACGCTTTGACTCGGTGAGTTTCGCGGCATTCCGACTTCGATGCCCCGGTTGCCGAAATTCAGTTGCCTTTGAATTTCGGGTGATCCCTCTTGAGCATGTATGCTTCTGCTACTTGTTCTACATCAGACTTCCTTCCGCAAACGGCGAAACGCTTTGACTCGGTGAGTTTCGCGGCATTCCGACTTCGATGCCCCGGTTGCCGAAATTCAGTTGCCTTTGAATTTCGGGTGATCCCTCTTGAGCATGTATGCTTCTGCTACTTGTTCTACATCAGACTTCCTTCCGCAAACGGCGAAACGCTTTGACTCGGTGAGTTTCGCGGCATTCCGACTTCGATGCCCCGGTTGCCGAAATTCAGTTGCCTTTGAATTTCGGGTGATCCCTCTTGAGCATGTATGCTTCTGCTACTTGTTCTACATCAGACTTCCTTCCGCAAACGGCGAAACGCTTTGACTCGGTGAGTTTCGCGGCATTCCGACTTCGATGCCCCGGTTGCCGAAATTCAGTTGCCTTTGAATTTCGGGTGATCCCTCTTGAGCATGTATGCTTCTGCTACTTGTTCTACATCAGACTTCCTTCCGCAAACGGCGAAACGCTTTGACTCGGTGAGTTTCGCGGCATTCCGACTTCGATGCCCCGGTTGCCGAAATTCAGTTGCCTTTGAATTTCGGGTGATCCCTCTTGAGCATGTATGCTTCTGCTACTTGTTCTACATCAGACTTCCTTCCGCAAACGGCGAAACGCTTTGACTCGGTGAGTTTCGCGGCATTCCGACTTCGATGCCCCGGTTGCCGAAATTCAGTTGCCTTTGAATTTCGGGTGATCCCTCTTGAGCATGTATGCTTCTGCTACTTGTTCTACATCAGACTTCTTCCGCAAACGGCGAAACGCTTTGACTCGGTGAGTTTCGCGGCATTCCGACTTCGATGCCCCGGTTGCCGAAATTCAGTTGCCTTTGAATTTCGGGTGATCCCTCTTGAGCATGTATGCTTCTGCTACTTGTTCTACATCAGACTTCCTTCCGCAAACGGCGAAACGCTTTGACTCGGTGAGTTTCGCGGCATTCCGACTTCGATGCCCCGGTTGCCGAAATTCAGTTGCCTTTGAATTTCGGGTGATCCCTCTTGAGCATGTATGCTTCTGCTACTTGTTCTACATCAGACTTCTTCCGCAAACGGCGAAACGCTTTGACTCGGTGAGTTTCGCGGCATTCCGACTTCGATGCCCCGGTTGCCGAAATTCAGTTGCCTTTGAATTTCGGGTGATCCCTCTTGAGCATGTATGCTTCTGCTACTTGTTCTACATCAGACTTCCTTCCGCAAACGGCGAAACGCTTTGACTCGGTGAGTTTCGCGGCATTCCGACTTCGATGCCCCGGTTGCCGAAATTCAGTTGCCTTTGAATTTCGGGTGATCCCTCTTGAGCATGTATGCTTCTGCTACTTGTTCTACATCAGACTTCCTTCCGCAAACGGCGAAACGCTTTGACTCGGTGAGTTTCGCGGCATTCCGACTTCGATGCCCCGGTTGCCGAAATTCAGTTGCCTTTGAATTTCGGGTGATCCCTCTTGAGCATGTATGCTTCTGCTACTTGTTCTACATCAGACTTCCTTCCGCAAACGGCGAAACGCTTTGACTCGGTGAGTTTCGCGGCATTCCGACTTCGATGCCCCGGTTGCCGAAATTCAGTTGCCTTTGAATTTCGGGTGATCCCTCTTGAGCATGTATGCTTCTGCTACTTGTTCTACATCAGACTTCCTTCCGCAAACGGCGAAACGCTTTGACTCGGTGAGTTTCGCGGCATTCCGACTTCGATGCCCCGGTTGCCGAAATTCAGTTGCCTTTGAATTTCGGGTGATCCCTCTTGAGCATGTATGCTTCTGCTACTTGTTCTACATCAGACTTCCTTCCGCAAACGGCGAAACGCTTTGACTCGGTGAGTTTCGCGGCATTCCGACTTCGATGCCCCGGTTGCCGAAATTCAGTTGCCTTTGAATTTCGGGTGATCCCTCTTGAGCATGTATGCTTCTGCTACTTGTTCTACATCAGACTTCCTTCCGCAAACGGCGAAACGCTTTGACTCGGTGAGTTTCGCGGCATTCCGACTTCGATGCCCCGGTTGCCGAAATTCAGTTGCCTTTGAATTTCGGGTGATCCCTCTTGAGCATGTATGCTTCTGCTACTTGTTCTACATCAGACTTCCTTCCGCAAACGGCGAAACGCTTTGACTCGGTGAGTTTCGCGGCATTCCGACTTCGATGCCCCGGTTGCCGAAATTCAGTTGCCTTTGAATTTCGGGTGATCCCTCTTGAGCATGTATGCTTCTGCTACTTGTTCTACATCAGACTTCCTTCCGCAAACGGCGAAACGCTTTGACTCGGTGAGTTTCGCGGCATTCCGACTTCGATGCCCCGGTTGCCGAAATTCAGTTGCCTTTGAATTTCGGGTGATCCCTCTTGAGCATGTATGCTTCTGCTACTTGTTCTACATCAGACTTCTTCCGCAAACGGCGAAACGCTTTGACTCGGTGAGTTTCGCGGCATTCCGACTTCGATGCCCCGGTTGCCGAAATTCAGTTGCCTTTGAATTTCGGGTGATCCCTCTTGAGCATGTATGCTTCTGCTACTTGTTCTACATCAGACTTCTTCCGCAAACGGCGAAACGCTTTGACTCGGTGAGTTTCGCGGCATTCCGACTTCGATGCCCCGGTTGCCGAAATTCAGTTGCCTTTGAATTTCGGGTGATCCCTCTTGAGCATGTATGCTTCTGCTACTTGTTCTACATCAGACTTCTTCCGCAAACGGCGAAACGCTTTGACTCGGTGAGTTTCGCGGCATTCCGACTTCGATGCCCCGGTTGCCGAAATTCAGTTGCCTTTGAATTTCGGGTGATCCCTCTTGAGCATGTATGCTTCTGCTACTTGTTCTACATCAGACTTCCTTCCGCAAACGGCGAAACGCTTTGACTCGGTGAGTTTCGCGGCATTCCGACTTCGATGCCCCGGTTGCCGAAATTCAGTTGCCTTTGAATTTCG
This sequence comes from Populus alba x Populus x berolinensis, assembly GCA_029228515.1. Lineage (NCBI taxonomy): Eukaryota > Viridiplantae > Streptophyta > Magnoliopsida > Malpighiales > Salicaceae > Populus > Populus alba x Populus x berolinensis. Next base: position 25,107,848 of record CM055356.1, read on the forward strand.
GGTGATCCCTCTTGAGCATGTATGCTTCTGCTACTTGTTCTACATCAGACTTCCTTCCGCAAACGGCGAAACGCTTTGACTCGGTGAGTTTCGCGGCATTCCGACTTCGATGCCCCGGTTGCCGAAATTCAGTTGCCTTTGAATTTCGGGTGATCCCTCTTGAGCATGTATGCTTCTGCTACTTGTTCTACATCAGACTTCCTTCCGCAAACGGCGAAACGCTTTGACTCGGTGAGTTTCGCGGCATTCCGACTTCGATGCCCGGTTGCCGAAATTCAGTTGCCTTTGAATTTCGGGTGATCCCTCTTGAGCATGTATGCTTCTGCTACTTGTTCTACATCAGACTTCCTTCCGCAAACGGCGAAACGCTTTGACTCGGTGAGTTTCGCGGCATTCCGACTTCGATGCCCCGGTTGCCGAAATTCAGTTGCCTTTGAATTTCGGGTGATCCCTCTTGAGCATGTATGCTTCTGCTACTTGTTCTACATCAGACTTCCTTCCGCAAACGGCGAAACGCTTTGACTCGGTGAGTTTCGCGGCATTCCGACTTCGATGCCCGGTTGCCGAAATTCAGTTGCCTTTGAATTTCGGGTGATCCCTCTTGAGCATGTATGCTTCTGCTACTTGTTCTACATCAGACTTCCTTCCGCAAACGGCGAAACGCTTTGACTCGGTGAGTTTCGCGGCATTCCGACTTCGATGCCCCGGTTGCCGAAATTCAGTTGCCTTTGAATTTCGGGTGATCCCTCTTGAGCATGTATGCTTCTGCTACTTGTTCTACATCAGACTTCCTTCCGCAAACGGCGAAACGCTTTGACTCGGTGAGTTTCGCGGCATTCCGACTTCGATGCCCCGGTTGCCGAAATTCAGTTGCCTTTGAATTTCGGGTGATCCCTCTTGAGCATGTATGCTTCTGCTACTTGTTCTACATCAGACTTCCTTCCGCAAACGGCGAAACGCTTTGACTCGGTGAGTTTCGCGGCATTCCGACTTCGATGCCCCGGTTGCCGAAATTCAGTTGCCTTTGAATTTCGGGTGATCCCTCTTGAGCATGTATGCTTCTGCTACTTGTTCTACATCAGACTTCCTTCCGCAAACGGCGAAACGCTTTGACTCGGTGAGTTTCGCGGCATTCCGACTTCGATGCCCCGGTTGCCGAAATTCAGTTGCCTTTGAATTTCGGGTGATCCCTCTTGAGCATGTATGCTTCTGCTACTTGTTCTACATCAGACTTCCTTCCGCAAACGGCGAAACGCTTTGACTCGGTGAGTTTCGCGGCATTCCGACTTCGATGCCCCGGTTGCCGAAATTCAGTTGCCTTTGAATTTCGGGTGATCCCTCTTGAGCATGTATGCTTCTGCTACTTGTTCTACATCAGACTTCCTTCCGCAAACGGCGAAACGCTTTGACTCGGTGAGTTTCGCGGCATTCCGACTTCGATGCCCCGGTTGCCGAAATTCAGTTGCCTTTGAATTTCGGGTGATCCCTCTTGAGCATGTATGCTTCTGCTACTTGTTCTACATCAGACTTCCTTCCGCAAACGGCGAAACGCTTTGACTCGGTGAGTTTCGCGGCATTCCGACTTCGATGCCCCGGTTGCCGAAATTCAGTTGCCTTTGAATTTCGGGTGATCCCTCTTGAGCATGTATGCTTCTGCTACTTGTTCTACATCAGACTTCTTCCGCAAACGGCGAAACGCTTTGACTCGGTGAGTTTCGCGGCATTCCGACTTCGATGCCCCGGTTGCCGAAATTCAGTTGCCTTTGAATTTCGGGTGATCCCTCTTGAGCATGTATGCTTCTGCTACTTGTTCTACATCAGACTTCCTTCCGCAAACGGCGAAACGCTTTGACTCGGTGAGTTTCGCGGCATTCCGACTTCGATGCCCGGTTGCCGAAATTCAGTTGCCTTTGAATTTCGGGTGATCCCTCTTGAGCATGTATGCTTCTGCTACTTGTTCTACATCAGACTTCTTCCGCAAACGGCGAAACGCTTTGACTCGGTGAGTTTCGCGGCATTCCGACTTCGATGCCCCGGTTGCCGAAATTCAGTTGCCTTTGAATTTCGGGTGATCCCTCTTGAGCATGTATGCTTCTGCTACTTGTTCTACATCAGACTTCCTTCCGCAAACGGCGAAACGCTTTGACTCGGTGAGTTTCGCGGCATTCCGACTTCGATGCCCGGTTGCCGAAATTCAGTTGCCTTTGAATTTCGGGTGATCCCTCTTGAGCATGTATGCTTCTGCTACTTGTTCTACATCAGACTTCCTTCCGCAAACGGCGAAACGCTTTGACTCGGTGAGTTTCGCGGCATTCCGACTTCGATGCCCCGGTTGCCGAAATTCAGTTGCCTTTGAATTTCGGGTGATCCCTCTTGAGCATGTATGCTTCTGCTACTTGTTCTACATCAGACTTCCTTCCGCAAACGGCGAAACGCTTTGACTCGGTGAGTTTCGCGGCATTCCGACTTCGATGCCCCGGTTGCCGAAATTCAGTTGCCTTTGAATTTCGGGTGATCCCTCTTGAGCATGTATGCTTCTGCTACTTGTTCTACATCAGACTTCCTTCCGCAAACGGCGAAACGCTTTGACTCGGTGAGTTTCGCGGCATTCCGACTTCGATGCCCCGGTTGCCGAAATTCAGTTGCCTTTGAATTTCGGGTGATCCCTCTTGAGCATGTATGCTTCTGCTACTTGTTCTACATCAGACTTCCTTCCGCAAACGGCGAAACGCTTTGACTCGGTGAGTTTCGCGGCATTCCGACTTCGATGCCCCGGTTGCCGAAATTCAGTTGCCTTTGAATTTCGGGTGATCCCTCTTGAGCATGTATGCTTCTGCTACTTGTTCTACATCAGACTTCTTCCGCAAACAGCGAAACGCTTTGACTCGGTGAGTTTCGCGGCATTCCGACTTCGATGCCCGGTTGCCGAAATTCAGTTGCCTTTGAATTTCGGGTGATCCCTCTTGAGCATGTATGCTTCTGCTACTTGTTCTACATCAGACTTCCTTCCGCAAACGGCGAAACGCTTTGACTCGGTGAGTTTCGCGGCATTCCGACTTCGATGCCCCGGTTGCCGAAATTCAGTTGCCTTTGAATTTCGGGTGATCCCTCTTGAGCATGTATGCTTCTGCTACTTGTTCTACATCAGACTTCTTCCGCAAACGGCGAAACGCTTTGACTCGGTGAGTTTCGCGGCATTCCGACTTCGATGCCCCGGTTGCCGAAATTCAGTTGCCTTTGAATTTCGGGTGATCCCTCTTGAGCATGTATGCTTCTGCTACTTGTTCTACATCAGACTTCCTTCCGCAAACGGCGAAACGCTTTGACTCGGTGAGTTTCGCGGCATTCCGACTTCGATGCCCGGTTGCCGAAATTCAGTTGCCTTTGAATTTCGGGTGATCCCTCTTGAGCATGTATGCTTCTGCTACTTGTTCTACATCAGACTTCCTTCCGCAAACGGCGAAACGCTTTGACTCGGTGAGTTTCGCGGCATTCCGACTTCGATGCCCGGTTGCCGAAATTCAGTTGCCTTTGAATTTCGGGTGATCCCTCTTGAGCATGTATGCTTCTGCTACTTGTTCTACATCAGACTTCTTCCGCAAACAGCGAAACGCTTTGACTCGGTGAGTTTCGCGGCATTCCGACTTCGATGCCCGGTTGCCGAAATTCAGTTGCCTTTGAATTTCGGGTGATCCCTCTTGAGCATGTATGCTTCTGCTACTTGTTCTACATCAGACTTCCTTCCGCAAACGGCGAAACGCTTTGACTCGGTGAGTTTCGCGGCATTCCGACTTCGATGCCCCGGTTGCCGAAATTCAGTTGCCTTTGAATTTCGGGTGATCCCTCTTGAGCATGTATGCTTCTGCTACTTGTTCTACATCAGACTTCTTCCGCAAACGGCGAAACTCTTTACCTCGGTGAGTTTCGCGGCATTCCGACTTCGATGCCCGGTTGCCGAAATTCAGTTGCCTTTGAATTTCGGGTGATCCCTCTTGAGCATGTATGCTTCTGCTACTTGTTCTACATCAGACTTCCTTCCGCAAACGGCGAAACGCTTTGACTCGGTGAGTTTCGCGGCATTCCGACTTCGATGCCCCGGTTGCCGAAATTCAGTTGCCTTTGAATTTCGGGTGACCCTCTTGAGCATGTATGCTTCTGCTACTTGTTCTACATCAGACTTCCTTCCGCAAACGGCGAAACGCTTTGATTCGGTGAGTTTCGCGGCATTCCGACTTCGATGCCCTGGTTGCCGAAATTCTGTTGCCTTTGAATTTCGGGTGACCCCTCTTGAGCATGTATGCTTCTGCTACTTGTTCTACATCAGACTTCCTTCCGCAAACAGCGAAACGCTTTGACTCGGTGAGTTTCGCGGCATTCCAACTTCGATGCCCCGGTTGCCGAAATTCAGTTGCCTTTGAATTTCGGGTGACCCTCTTGAGCATGTATGCTTCTGCTACTTGTTCTACATCAGACTTCCTTCCGCAAACGGCGAAACGCTTTGACTCGGTGAGTTTCGCGGCATTCCGACTTCGATGCCCCGGTTGCCGAAATTCAGTTGCCTTTGAATTTCGGGTGATCCCTCTTGAGCATGTATGCTTCTGCTACTTGTTCTACATCAGACTTCTTCCGCAAACAGCGAAACGCTTTGACTCGGTGAGTTTCGCGGCATTCCGACTTCGATGCCCTGGTTGCCGAAATTCTGTTGCCTTTGAATTTCGGGTGATCCCTCTTGAGCATGTATGCTTCTGCTACTTGTTCTACATCAGACTTCCTTCCGCAAACGGCGAAACGCTTTGACTCGGTGAGTTTCGCGGCATTCCGACTTCGATGCCCCGGTTGCCGAAATTCAGTTGCCTTTGAATTTCGGGTGATCCCTCTTGAGCATGTATGCTTCTGCTACTTGTTCTACATCAGACTTCCTTCCGCAATTAGCGAAACGCTTTGACTCGGTGAGTTTCGCGGCATTCCGTCTTCGATGCCCCGGTTGCCGAAATTCAGTTGCCTTTGAATTTCGGGTGACCCCTCTTGAGCATGTACGCTTCGGCTACTTGTTCTACATCAGGCGTCTTCCACAAACTGCAAAACGCTTTGACTCGGTGAGTTTCACGGCATTCCGACTTTGATGCCCCGGTTGCCAAATTTCAATTGCCTTTGAATTTCGGGTGACCCCTCTTGAGCATGTATGCTTCTGCTACTTGTTCTAAATCAGACTTCCTTCCGCAAACAGCGAAATGCTTTGACTCGGTGAGTTTGGCGGCATTCCGACTTCGATGCCCAGTTGCCGAAATTCAGTTGCCTTTGAATTTCAGGTGATCCCTCTTGAGTATGTATGCTTCTGCTACTTGTTGTACATCAGACTTCTTCCGCAAACAGCGAAACGCTTTGACTCGGTGAGTTTCGCGGCATTCCGACTTCGATGCCCCGGTTGCCGAAATTCAGTTGCCTTTGAATTTCGGGTGATCCCTCTTGAGCATGTATGCTTCTGCTACTTGTTCTACATCAGACTTCCTTCCGCAAACGCGAAACGCTTTGACTCGGTGAGTTTCGCGCATTCCGACTTCGATGCCCGGTTGCCGAAATTCAGTTGCCTTTGAATTTCGGGTGATCCCTCTTGAGCATGTATGCTTCTGCTACTTGTTCTACATCAGACTTCTTCCGCAAACGGCGAAACGCTTTGACTCGGTGAGTTTCGCGGCATTCCGACTTCGATGCCCGGTTGCCGAAATTCAGTTGCCTTTGAATTTCGGGTGATCCCTCTTGAGCATGTATGCTTCTGCTACTTGTTCTACATCAACTTCCTTCCGCAAACGGCGAAACGCTTTGACTCGGTGAGTTTCGCGGCATTCCGACTTCGATGCCCGGTTGCCGAAATTCAGTTGCCTTTGATTTTCGGGTGATCCCTCTTGAGCATGTAAGCTTCTGCTACTTGTTCTACATCAGACTTCTTCCGCAAACAGCGAAACGCTTTGACTCGGTGAGTTTCGAGGCATTCCGACTTCGATGCCCCGGTTGCCGAAATTCAGTTGCCTTTGAATTTCGGGTGATCCCTCTTGAGCATGTATGCTTCTGCTACTTGTTCTACATCAGACTTTCATCCGCAAACGGCGAAACGCTATGACTACGTGAGTTTCGCGGCATTCCGACTTCGATGCCCCGGTTGCCGAAATTCAGTTGCGTTTGAATATCGGGTGATCCCTCTTGAGCATGTATGCTTCTGCTACTTCTTCTACATCAGACTTTCATCCGCAAACAGCGAAACGCTTTGACTCGATAAGTTTCGCGGCATTCCGACTTCGATGCCTGTTTTGCTGAAATTCAGTTGCCTTTGAATTTTGGGTGATCAGTCTTGAGCATGTATGCTTCTGCTACTTGGTCGACATCAGACTTTCATCCGCAAACGGCGAAACGCTATGACTACGTGAGTTTCGTGGGATTCCGACTTCGATGCCCCGGTTGCTGAAATTCAGTTGCCTTCGAATTTCGGGTGATGCCTCTTGAGCATGGATGCTTCTGCTACTTGTTCTACATCAGACTTTCATCCGCAAACAGCGAAACGATTTGACTCGGTAAGTTTCGCGACATTCCGACTTCGATGCCCGTTTTGCCGAAATTCAGTTGCCATTGAATTTCGGGTGATCCCTCTTTAGCATGTATGCTTCTGCAACTTGTTCTACATCAGACTTTCATCCGCAAACAGCGAAACGCTTTGACTCGATGAGTTTCGCGACATTCCGACTTCGATGCCCGGTTGCCGAAATTCAGTTGCCTTTGAATTTCGGGTGATCCCTCTTGAGCATGTATGCTTCTGCTACTTGTTCTACATCAGACTTCATCCGCAAACGGCAAACGCTTTGACTCGGTGAGTTTCGCGGCATTCCGACTTCGATGCCCCGGTTGCCGAAATTCAGTTGCCTTTGAATTTCGGGTGATCCCTCTTGAGCATGTATGCTTCTGCTACTTGTTCTACATCAGACTTCCTTCCGCAAACGGCGAAAGCTTTGACTCGGTGAGTTTGCGGCATTCCGACTTCGATGCCCGGTTGCCGAAATTCAGTTGCCTTTGAATTTCGGGTGATCCCTCTTGAGCATGTATGCTTCTGCTACTTGTTCTACATCAGACTTCCTTCCGCAAACGGCGAAACGCTTTGACTCGGTGAGTTTCGCGGCATTCCGACTTCGATGCCCCGGTTGCCGAAATTCAGTTGCCTTTGAATTTCGGGTGATCCCTCTTGAGCATGTATGCTTCTGCTACTTGTTCTACATCAGACTTCCTTCCGCAAACGGCGAAACGCTTTGACTCGGTGAGTTTCGCGGCATTCCGACTTCGATGCCCGGTTGCCGAAATTCAGTTGCCTTTGAATTTCGGGTGATCCCTCTTGAGCATGTATGCTTCTGCTACTTGTTCTACATCAGACTTCCTTCCGCAAACGGCGAAACGCTTTGACTCGGTGAGTTTCGCGGCATTCCGACTTCGATGCCCGGTTGCCGAAATTCAGTTGCCTTTGAATTTCGGGTGATCCCTCTTGAGCATGTATGCTTCTGCTACTTGTTCTACATCACCTTCTTCCGCAAAGGAAACGCTTTGACTCGGTGAGTTTCGCGGCATTCCGACTTCGATGCCCGTTGCCGAAATTCAGTTGCCTTTGAATTTCGGGTGATCCCTCTTGAGCATGTATGCTTCTGCTACTTGTTCTACATCAGACTTCCTTCCGCAAACGGCGAAACGCTTTGACTCGGTGAGTTTCGCGGCATTCCGACTTCATGCCCCGGTTGCCGAAATTCAGTTGCCTTTGAATTTCGGGTGATCCTCTTGAGCATGTATGCTTCTGCTACTTGTTCTACATCAGACTTCCTTCCGCAAACAGCGAAAAGCTTTGACTCGTGAGTTTCGCGGCATTCCGACTTCGATGCCCGGTTGCCGAAATTCAGTTGCCTTTGAATTTCGGGTGATCCCTCTTGAGCATGTATGCTTCTGCTACTTGTTCTACATCAGACTTCCTTCCGCAAACGGCGAAACGCTTTGACTCGGTGAGTTTCGCGGCATTCCGACTTCGATGCCCCCGGTTGCGAAATTCAGTTGCCTTTTAATTCGGGTGATCC
>CM055356.1:25116046-25130562 GCA_029228515.1 Populus alba x Populus x berolinensis
AGAAGCATACATGCTCAAGAGGGATCACCCAAATTCAAAGGCAACTGAATTTCGGCAACCGGGGCATCGAAGTCGGAATGCCGCGAAACTCACCGAGTCAAAGCGTTTCGCCGTTTGCGGAAGAAGTCTGATGTAGAACAAGTAGCAGAAGCATACATGCTCAAGAGGGATCACCCGAAATTCAAAGGCAACTGAATTTCGGCAACCGGGCATCGAAGTCGGAATGCCGCGAAACTCACCGAGTCAAAGCGTTTCGCCGTTTGCGGAAGAAGTCTGATGTAGAACAAGTAGCAGAAGCATACATGCTCAAGAGGGATCACCCGAAATTCAAAGGCAACTGAATTTCGGCAACCGGGCATCGAAGTCGGAATGCCGCGAAAACCGAGTCAAAGCGTTTCGCCGTTTGCGGAAGAAGTCTGATGTAGAACAAGTAGCAGAAGCATACATGCTCAAGAGGGATCACCCGAAATTCAAAGGCAACTGAATTTCGGCAACCGGCATCGAAGTCGGAATGCCGCGAAACTCACCGAGTCAAAGCGTTTCGCCGTTTGCGGAAGAAAGTCTGATGTAGAACAAGTAGCAGAAGCATACATGCTCAAGAGGGATCACCCGAAATTCAAAGGCAACTGAATTTCGGCAACCGGGCATCGAAGTCGGAATGCCGCGAAACTCACCGAGTCAAAGCGTTTCGCTGTTTGCGGAAGAAAGTCTGATGTAGAACAAGTAGCAGAAGCATACATGCTCAAGAGGGATCACCCGAAATTCAAAGGCAACTGAATTTCGGCAACCGGGCATCGAAGTCGGAATGCCGCGAAACTCACCGAGTCAAAGCGTTTCGCCGTTTGCGGAAGAAAGTCTGATGTAGAACAAGTAGCAGAAGCATACATGCTCAAGAGGGATCACCCGAAATTCAAAGGCAACTGAATTTCGGCAACCGGGGCATCGAAGTCGGAATGCGCGAAACTCACCGAGTCAAAGCGTTTCGCCGTTTGCGGAAGAAAGTCTGATGTAGAACAAGTAGCAGAAGCATACATGCTCAAGAGGGATCACCCGAAATTCAAAGGCAACTGAATTTCGGCAACCGGCATCGAAGTCGGAATGCCGCGAAACTCACCGAGTCAAAGCGTTTCGCTGTTTGCGGAAGAAAGTCTGATGTAGAACAAGTAGCAGAAGCATACATGCTCAAGAGGGATCACCCGAAATTCAAAGGCAACTGAATTTCGGCAACCGGGCATCGAAGTCGGAATGCCGCGAAACTCACCGAGTCAAAGCGTTTTCGCCGTTTGCGGAAGAAAGTCTGATGTAGAACAAGTAGCAGAAGCATACATGCTCAAGAGGGATCACCCGAAATTCAAAGGCAACTGAATTTCGGCAACCGGGCATCGAAGTCGGAATGCCGCGAAACTCACCGAGTCAAAGCGTTTCGCTGTTTGCGGAAGAAAGTCTGATGTAGAACAAGTAGCAGAAGCATACATGCTCAAGAGGGATCACCCGAAATTCAAAGGCAACTGAATTTCGGCAACCGGGCATCGAAGTCGGAATGCCGCGAAACTCACCGAGTCAAAGCGTTTCGCCGTTTGCGGAAAAGTCTGATGTAGAACAAGTAGCAGAAGCATACATGCTCAAGAGGGATCACCCGAAATTCAAAGGCAACTGAATTTCGGCAACCGGGGCATCGAAGTCGGAATGCCGCGAAACTCACCGAGTCAAAGCGTTTCGCTGTTTGCGGAAGAAAGTCTGATGTAGAACAAGTAGCAGAAGCATACATGCTCAAGAGGGATCACCCGAAATTCAAAGGCAACTGAATTTCGGCAACCGGGCATCGAAGTCGGAATGCCGCGAAACTCACCGAGTCAAAGCGTTTCCCTGTTTGCGGAAGAAAGTCTGATGTAGAACAAGTAGCAGAAGCATACATGCTCAAGAGGGATCACCCGAAATTCAAAGGCAACTGAATTTCGGCAACCGGGCATCGAAGTCGGAATGCCGCGAAACTCACCGAGTCAAAGCGTTTCGCCGTTTGCGGAAGAAAGTCTGATGTAGAACAAGTAGCAGAAGCATACATGCTCAAGAGGGATCACCCGAAATTCAAAGGCAACTGAATTTCGGCAACCGGGCATCGAAGTCGGAATGCCGCGAAACTCACCGAGTCAAAGCGTTTCGCTGTTTGCGGAAAAGTCTGATGTAGAACAAGTAGCAGAAGCATACATGCTCAAGAGGGATCACCCGAAATTCAAAGGCAACTGAATTTCGGCAACCGGGCATCGAAGTCGGAATGCCGCGAAACTCACCGAGTCAAAGCGTTTCGCTGTTTGCGGAAGAAAGTCTGATGTAGAACAAGTAGCAGAAGCATACATGCTCAAGAGGGATCACCCGAAATTCAAAGGCAACTGAATTTCGGCAACCGGGCATCGAAGTCGGAATGCCGCGAAACTCACCGAGTCAAAGCGTTTCGCCGTTTGCGGAAGAAAGTCTGATGTAGAACAAGTAGCAGAAGCATACATGCTCAAGAGGGATCACCCGAAATTCAAAGGCAACTGAATTTCGGCAACCGGGCATCGAAGTCGGAATGCCGCGAAACTCACCGAGTCAAAGCGTTTCCCTGTTTGCGGAAGAAAGTCTGATGTAGAACAAGTAGCAGAAGCATACATGCTCAAGAGGGATCACCCGAAATTCAAAGGCAACTGAATTTCGGCAACCGGCATCGAAGTCGGAATGCCGCGAAACTCACCGAGTCAAGCGTTTCGCTGTTTGCGGAAGAAAGTCTGATGTAGAACAAGTAGCAGAAGCATACATGCTCAAGAGGGATCACCCGAAATTCAAAGGCAACTGAATTTCGGCAACCGGGCATCGAAGTCGGAATGCCGCGAAACTCACCGAGTCAAAGCGTTTCGCCGTTTGCGGAAGAAAGTCTGATGTAGAACAAGTAGCAGAAGCATACATGCTCAAGAGGGATCACCCGAAATTCAAAGGCAACTGAATTTCGGCAACCGGGGCATCGAAGTCGGAATGCCGCGAAACTCACCGAGTCAAAGCGTTTCGCCGTTTGCGGAAGAAAGTCTGATGTAGAACAAGTAGCAGAAGCATACATGCTCAAGAGGGATCACCCGAAATTCAAAGGCAACTGAATTTCGGCAACCGGGCATCGAAGTCGGAATGCCGCGAAACTCACCGAGTCAAAGCGTTTCGCCGTTTGCGGAAGAAAGTCTGATGTAGAACAAGTAGCAGAAGCATACATGCTCAAGAGGGATCACCCGAAATTCAAAGGCAACTGAATTTCGGCAACCGGGCATCGAAGTCGGAATGCCGCGAAACTCACCGAGTCAAAGCGTTTCGCCGTTTGCGGAAGAAGTCTGATGTAGAACAAGTAGCAGAAGCATACATGCTCAAGAGGGATCACCCGAAATTCAAAGGCAACTGAATTTCGGCAACCGGGCATCGAAGTCGGAATGCCGCGAAACTCACCGAGTCAAAGCGTTTCGCCTGTTTGCGGAAGAAAGTCTGATGTAGAACTAGCAGAAGCATACATGCTCAAGAGGGATCACCCGAAATTCAAAGGCAACTGAATTTCGGCAACCGGGCATCGAAGTCGGAATGCCGCGAAACTCACCGAGTCAAAGCGTTTCGCCGTTTGCGGAAGAAAGTCTGTTGTAGAACAAGTAGCAGAAGCATAAATGCTCAAGAGGGATCACCCGAAATTCAAAGGCAACTGAATTTCGGCAACCGAGGTATCGAAGTCGGAATGCCGCGAAACTAACCAAGTCAAAGCGTTTCGCTGTTTGCGGAAGAAAGTCTGATGTAGAACAAGTAGCCGAAGTATACATGCTCAAGAGGGATCACCCGAAATTCTAAGGCATTTGAATTTCAACAACCGGGGCATGGAAGTCGGAATGCCACGAAATTCACCGAGTCAGAGCGTTTCGCCGTTTGCAGAAGGAAGTCTGATGTAGAACAAGTAGCAGAAGCAAAAATGTTCAAGAGGGATCACCCGAAATTCAAAGGCAACTTAATTTCGGCAACCGGGCTATCGAAGTCGGAATGCCGCGAAACTAACCAAGTCAAAGCGTTTCGCTGTTTGCGGAAGAAAGTCTGATGTAGAACAAGTAGCCGAAGTATACATGCTCAAGAGGGATCACCCGAAATTCTAAGGCAACTGAATTTCGGCAACCGGGCATCGAAGTCGGAATGCCGCGAAACTCACCGAGTCAGAGCGTTTCGTCGTTTGCGGAAGAAAGTCTGATGTAGAACAAGTAGCAGAAGCATACATGCTCAAGAGGGATCACCCAAAATTCAAAGGCAATTGAATTTCGGCAACCGGGGCATCGAAGTCGGAATGCCGCGAAACTCACCGAGTCAAAGCGTTTCGCCGTTTGCGGAAGAAAGTCTGATGTAGAACAAGTAGCAGAAGCATACATGCTCAAGATGGATCACCCGAAATTCAAAGGCAACTGAATTTCGGCAACCGGGCATCGAAGTCGGAATGCCGCGAAACTCACCGAGTCAAAGCGTTTCGCCGTTTGCGGAAGAAAGTCTGATGTAGAACAAGTAGCAGAAGCATACATGCTCAAGAGGGATCACCCGAAATTCAAAGGCAACTGAATTTCGGCAACCGGGCATCGAAGTCGGAATGCCGCGAAACTCACCGAGTCAAAGCGTTTCGCCGTTTGCGGAAGAAAGTCTGATGTAGAACAAGTAGCAGAAGCATACATGCTCAAGAGGGATCACCCGAAATTCAAAGGCAACTGAATTTCGGCAAACGGGGCATCGAAGTCGGAATGCCGCGAAACTCACCGAGTCAAAGCGTTTCGCCGTTTGCGGAAGAAAGTCTGATGTAGAACAAGTAGCAGAAGCATACATGCTCAAGAGGGATCACCCGAAATTCAAAGGCAACTGAATTTCGGCAACGGGCATCGAAGTCGGAATGCCGCGAAACTCACCGAGTCAAAGCGTTTCGCTGTTTGCGGAAGAAAGTCTGATGTAGAACAAGTAGCAGAAGCATACATGCTCAAGAGGGATCACCCGAAATTCAAAGGCAACTGAATTTCGGCAACCGGGCATCGAAGTCGGAATGCCGCGAAACTCACCGAGTCAAAGCGTTTCGCTGTTTGCGGAAGAAAGTCTGATGTAGAACAAGTAGCAGAAGCATACATGCTCAAGAGGGATCACCCGAAATTCAAAGGCAACTGAATTTCGGCAACCGGGCATCGAAGTCGGAATGCCGCGAAACTCACCGAGTCAAAGCGTTTCGCCGTTTGCGGAAGAAAGTCTGATGTAGAACAAGTAGCAGAAGCATACATGCTCAAGAGGGATCACCCGAAATTCAAAGGCAACTGAATTTCGGCAACCGGGCATCGAAGTCGGAATGCCGCGAAACTCACCGAGTCAAAGCGTTTCGCCGTTTGCGGAAGAAAGTCTGATGTAGAACAAGTAGCAGAAGCATACATGCTCAAGAGGGATCACCGAAATTCAAAGGCAACTGAATTTCGGCAACCGGGCATCGAAGTCGGAATGCCGCGAAACTCACCGAGTCAAAGCGTTTCGCCGTTTGCGGAAGAAAGTCTGATGTAGAACAAGTAGCAGAAGCATACATGCTCAAGAGGGATCACCCGAAATTCAAAGGCAACTGAATTTCGGCAAACGGGGCATCGAAGTCGGAATGCCGCGAAACTCACCGAGTCAAAGCGTTTCGCTGTTTGCGGAAGAAAGTCTGATGTAGAACAAGTAGCAGAAGCATACATGCTCAAGAGGGACCACCCGAAATTCAAAGGCAACTGAATTTCGGCAAAACGGGCATCGAAGTCGGAATGGGATCACCCGAAATTCAAAGGCAACTGAATTTCGGCAAAACGGGCATCGAAGTCGGAATGTCGCGAAACTCACCGAGTCAAAGCGTTTCGCCGTTTGCGGAAGAAAGTCTGATGTAGAACAAGTAGCAGAAGCATAAATGCTCAAGAGGGATCACCCGAAATTCAAAGGCAACTGAATTTCGGCAAAGGGGCATCGAAGTCGGAATGCCGCGAAACTCACCGAGTCAAAGCGTTTCGCTGTTTGCGGAAGAAAGTCTGATGTAGAACAAGTAGCAGAAGCATACATGCTCAAGAGGGATCACCCGAAATTCAAAGGCAACTGAATTTCGGCAACCGGGCATCGAAGTCGGAATGCCGCGAAACTCACCGAGTCAAAGCGTTTCGCCGTTTGCGGAAGAAAGTCTGATGTAGAACAAGTAGCAGAAGCATACATGCTCAAGAGGGATCACCCGAAATTCAAAGGCAACTGAATTTCGGCAACCGGGCATCGAAGTCGGAATGCCGCGAAACTCACCGAGTCAAAGCGTTTCGCTGTTTGCGGAAGAAAGTCTGATGTAGAACAAGTAGCAGAAGCATACATGCTCAAGAGGGATCACCCGAAATTCAAAGGCAACTGAATTTCGGCAACCGGGCATCGAAGTCGGAATGCCGCGAAACTCACCGAGTCAAAGCGTTTCGCCGTTTGCGGAAGAAAGTCTGATGTAGAACAAGTAGCAGAAGCATACATGCTCAAGAGGGATCACCCGAAATTCAAAGGCAACTGAATTTCGGCAAACCGGGCATCGAAGTCGGAATGCCGCGAAACTCACCGAGTCAAAGCGTTTCGCCGTTTGCGGAAGAAAGTCTGATGTAGAACAAGTAGCAGAAGCATACATGCTCAAGAGGGATCACCCGAAATTCAAAGGCAACTGAATTTCGGCAACCGGGCATCGAAGTCGGAATGCCGCGAAACTCACCGAGTCAAAGCGTTTCGCCGTTTGCGGAAGAAAGTCTGATGTAGAACAAGTAGCAGAAGCATACATGCTCAAGAGGGATCACCCGAAATTCAAAGGCAACTGAATTTCGGCAACCGGGCATCGAAGTCGGAATGCCGCGAAACTCACCGAGTCAAAGCGTTTCGCCGTTTGCGGAAGAAAGTCTGATGTAGAACAAGTAGCAGAAGCATACATGCTCAAGAGGGATCACCCGAAATTCAAAGGCAACTGAATTTCGGCAACCGGGCATCGAAGTCGGAATGCCGCGAAACTCACCGAGTCAAAGCGTTTCGCTGTTTGCGGAAGAAAGTCTGATGTAGAACAAGTAGCAGAAGCATACATGCTCAAGAGGGATCACCCGAAATTCAAAGGCAACTGAATTTCGGCAACCGGGCATCGAAGTCGGAATGCCGCGAAACTCACCGAGTCAAAGCGTTTCGCCGTTTGCGGAAGAAAGTCTGATGTAGAACAAGTAGCAGAAGCATACATGCTCAAGAGGGATCACCCGAAATTCAAAGGCAACTGAATTTCGGCAACCGGGCATCGAAGTCGGAATGCCGCGAAACTCACCGAGTCAAAGCGTTTCGCTGTTTGCGGAAGAAAGTCTGATGTAGAACAAGTAGCAGAAGCATACATGCTCAAGAGGGATCACCCGAAATTCAAAGGCAACTGAATTTCGGCAACCGGGCATCGAAGTCGGAATGCCGCGAAACTCACCGAGTCAAAGCGTTTCGCCGTTTGCGGAAGAAAGTCTGATGTAGAACAAGTAGCAGAAGCATACATGCTCAAGAGGGATCACCCGAAATTCAAAGGCAACTGAATTTCGGCAACCGGGCATCGAAGTCGGAATGCCGCGAAACTCACCGAGTCAAAGCGTTTCGCTGTTTGCGGAAGAAAGTCTGATGTAGAACAAGTAGCAGAAGCATACATGCTCAAGAGGGATCACCCGAAATTCAAAGGCAACTGAATTTCGGCAACCGGGGCATCGAAGTCGGAATGCCGCGAAACTCACCGAGTCAAAGCGTTTCGCTGTTTGCGGAAGAAAGTCTGATGTAGAACAAGTAGCAGAAGCATACATGCTCAAGAGGGATCACCCGAAATTCAAAGGCAACTGAATTTCGGCAACCGGGCATCGAAGTCGGAATGCCGCGAAACTCACCGAGTCAAAGCGTTTCCCGTTTGCGGAAGAAAGTCTGATGTAGAACAAGTAGCAGAAGCATACATGCTCAAGAGGGATCACCCGAAATTCAAAGGCAACTGAATTTCGGCAACCGGGCATCGAAGTCGGAATGCCGCGAAACTCACCGAGTCAAAGCGTTTCGCCGTTTGCGGAAGAAAGTCTGATGTAGAACAAGTAGCAGAAGCATACATGCTCAAGAGGGATCACCCGAAATTCAAAGGCAACTGAATTTCGGCAACCGGCATCGAAGTCGGAATGCCGCGAAACTCACCGAGTCAAAGCGTTTCGCCGTTTGCGGAAGAAAGTCTGATGTAGAACAAGTAGCAGAAGCATACATGCTCAAGAGGGATCACCCGAAATTCAAAGGCAACTGAATTTCGGCAACCGGGCATCGAAGTCGGAATGCCGCGAAACTCACCGAGTCAAAGCGTTTCGCTGTTTGCGGAAGAAGTCTGATGTAGAACAAGTAGCAGAAGCATACATGCTCAAGAGGGATCACCCGAAATTCAAAGGCAACTGAATTTCGGCAACCGGGCATCGAAGTCGGAATGCCGCGAAACTCACCGAGTCAAAGCGTTTCGCCGTTTGCGGAAGAAAGTCTGATGTAGAACAAGTAGCAGAAGCATACATGCTCAAGAGGGATCACCGAAATTCAAAGGCAACTGAATTTCGGCAAACGGGGCATCGAAGTCGGAATGCCGCGAAACTCACCGAGTCAAAGCGTTTCGCCGTTTGCGGAAGAAGTCTGATGTAGAACAAGTAGCAGAAGCATACATGCTCAAGAGGGATCACCCGAAATTCAAAGGCAACTGAATTTCGGCAACCGGGCATCGAAGTCGGAATGCCGCGAAACTCACCGAGTCAAAGCGTTTCGCCGTTTGCGGAAGAAGTCTGATGTAGAACAAGTAGCAGAAGCATACATGCTCAAGAGGGATCACCCGAAATTCAAAGGCAACTGAATTTCGGCAACCGGGCATCGAAGTCGGAATGCCGCGAAACTCACCGAGTCAAAGCGTTTCGCCGTTTGCGGAAGAAAGTCTGATGTAGAACAAGTAGCAGAAGCATACATGCTCAAGAGGGATCACCCGAAATTCAAAGGCAACTGAATTTCGGCAAACGGGCATCGAAGTCGGAATGCCGCGAAACTCACCGAGTCAAAGCGTTTCGCCGTTTGCGGAAGAAAGTCTGATGTAGAACAAGTAGCAGAAGCATACATGCTCAAGAGGGATCACCCGAAATTCAAAGGCAACTGAATTTCGGCAACCGGGCATCGAAGTCGGAATGCCGCGAAACTCACCGAGTCAAAGCGTTTCGCTGTTTGCGGAAGAAAGTCTGATGTAGAACAAGTAGCAGAAGCATAAATGCTCAAGAGGGATCAGCCGAAATTCAAAGGCAACTGAATTTCGGCAACCGGGGTATCGAAGTGGGAATGCCGTGAAACTAACCGAATCAAAGCGTTTCGCTGTTTGCGGAGGAAAGTCTGATGTAGAACAAGTAGCAGAAGCATACATGCTCAAGAGGGATCACCCGAAATTCAAAGGCAACTGAATTTCGACAACCGGGGCATCGAAGTCGGAATGCGGCGAAACTCACCGAGTCACAGCGTTTCGCTGTTTGCGGAAGAAAGTCTGTTGAAGAACAAGTAGCAGAAGCATACATGCTCAAGAGGGATCACCCGAAATTCAAAGGCAATTGAATTTCGGCAACCGGGCATCGAAGTCGGAATGCGGCGAAACTCACCGAGTCACAGCGTTTCGCTGTTTGCGGAAGAAAGTCTGTTGAAGAACAAGTAGCAGAAGCATACATGCTCAAGAGGGATCACCCGAAATTCAAAGGCAATTGAATTTCGGCAACCGGGGCATTGAAGTCGGAATGCCGCGAAAGTCACCGTGTCAGAGCGTTTCGCTGTTTGCGGAAGAAAGTCTGATGTAGAACAAGTAGCAGAAGTATACATGCTCAAAGAGGGATCACCCGAAATTCAAAGGCAACTGAATTTCGACAACCGGGGCATCGAAGTCGGAATGCGGCGAAACTCACCGAGTCACAGCGTTTCGCCGTTTGCGGAAGAAAGTCTGTTGTAGAACAAGTAGCAGAAGCATACATGCTCAAGAGGGATCACCTGAAATTCAAAGGCAATTGAATTTCGGCAACCGGGGCATCGAAGTCGGAATGCCGCGAAAGTCACCGAGTCAGAGCGTTTCGCTGTTTGCGGAAGAAAGTCTGATGTAGAACAAGTAGCAGAAGCATACATGCTCAAGAGGGATCACCCGAAATTCAAAGGCAACTGAATTTCGGCAACCGGGCATCGAAGTCGGAATGCCGCGAAACTCACCGAGTCAAAGCGTTTCGCCGTTTGCGGAAGAAAGTCTGATGTAGAACAAGTAGCAGAAGCATACATGCTCAAGAGGGATCACCCGAAATTCAAAGGCAACTGAATTTCGGCAACCAGGGCATCGATGTCGGAATGCCGCGAAACTCACCGAGTCAAAGCGTTTCGCCGTTTGCGGAAGAAAGTCTGATGTAGAACAAGTAGCAGAAGCATACATGCTCAAGAGGGATCACCCGAAATTCAAAGGCAACTGAATTTCGGCAACCGGGCATCGAAGTCGGAATGCCGCGAAACTCACCGAGTCAAAGCGTTTCGCTGTTTGCGGAAGAAGTCTGATGTAGAACAAGTAGCAGAAGCATACATGCTCAAGAGGGATCACCCGAAATTCAAAGGCAACTGAATTTCGGCAACGGGCATCGAAGTCGGAATGCCGCGAAACTCACCGAGTCAAAGCGTTTCGCGTTTGCGGAAGAAAGTCTGATGTAGAACAAGTAGCAGAAGCATACATGCTCAAGAGGGATCACCCGAAATTCAAAGGCAACTGAATTTCGGCAAACGGGGCATCGAAGTCGGAATGCCGCGAAACTCACCGAGTCAAAGCGTTTCGCCGTTTGCGGAAGAAAGTCTGATGTAGAACAAGTAGCAGAAGCATACATGCTCAAGAGGGATCACCCGAAATTCAAAGGCAACTGAATTTCGGCAACCGGGCATCGAAGTCGGAATGCCGCGAAACTCACCGAGTCAAAGCGTTTCGCCGTTTGCGGAAGAAAGTCTGATGTAGAACAAGTAGCAGAAGCATACATGCTCAAGAGGGATCACCCGAAATTCAAAGGCAACTGAATTTCGGCAACCGGGCATCGAAGTCGGAATGCCGCGAAACTCACCGAGTCAAAGCGTTTCGCTGTTTGCGGAAGAAAGTCTGATGTAGAACAAGTAGCAGAAGCATACATGCTCAAGAGGGATCACCCGAAATTCAAAGGCAACTGAATTTCGGCAACCGGGCATCGAAGTCGGAATGCCGCGAAACTCACCGAGTCAAAGCGTTTCGCCGTTTGCGGAAGAAAGTCTGATGTAGAACAAGTAGCAGAAGCATACATGCTCAAGAGGGATCACCCGAAATTCAAAGGCAACTGAATTTCGGCAACCGGGGCATCGAAGTCGGAATGCCGCGAAACTCACCGAGTCAAAGCGTTTCGCCGTTTGCGGAAGAAAGTCTGATGTAGAACAAGTAGCAGAAGCATACATGCTCAAGAGGGATCACCCGAAATTCAAAGGCAACTGAATTTCGGCAAACCGGGCATCGAAGTCGGAATGCCGCGAAACTCACCGAGTCAAAGCGTTTCGCCGTTTGCGGAAGAAAGTCTGATGTAGAACAAGTAGCAGAAGCATACATGCTCAAGAGGGATCACCCGAAATTCAAAGGCAACTGAATTTCGGCAACCGGGCATCGAAGTCGGAATGCCGCGAAACTCACCGAGTCAAAGCGTTTCGCTGTTTGCGGAAGAAGTCTGATGTAGAACAAGTAGCAGAAGCATACATGCTCAAGAGGGATCACCCGAAATTCAAAGGCAACTGAATTTCGGCAACCGGGGCATCGAAGTCGGAATGCGCGAAACTCACCGAGTCAAAGCGTTTCGCCGTTTGCGGAAGAAAGTCTGATGTAGAACAAGTAGCAGAAGCATACATGCTCAAGAGGGATCACCCGAAATTCAAAGGCAACTGAATTTCGGCAAACCGGCATCGAAGTCGGAATGCCGCGAAACTCACCGAGTCAAAGCGTTTCGCCGTTTGCGGAAGAAGTCTGATGTAGAACAAGTAGCAGAAGCATACATGCTCAAGAGGGATCACCCGAAATTCAAAGGCAACTGAATTTCGGCAACGGGGCATCGAAGTCGGAATGCCGCGAAACTCACCGAGTCAAAGCGTTTCGCTGTTTGCGGAAGAAAGTCTGATGTAGAACAAGTAGCAGAAGCATACATGCTCAAGAGGGATCACCCGAAATTCAAAGGCAACTGAATTTCGGCAACCGGGGCATCGAAGTCGGAATGCCGCGAAACTCACCGAGTCAAAGCGTTTCGCTGTTTGCGGAAGAAAGTCTGATGTAGAACAAGTAGCAGAAGCATACATGCTCAAGAGGGATCACCCGAAATTCAAAGGCAACTGAATTTCGGCAACCGGGCATCGAAGTCGGAATGCCGCGAAACTCACCGAGTCAAAGCGTTTCGCCGTTTGCGGAAGAAAGTCTGATGTAGAACAAGTAGCAGAAGCATACATGCTCAAGAGGGATCACCCGAAATTCAAAGGCAACTGAATTTCGGCAACCGGGCATCGAAGTCGGAATGCCGCGAAACTCACCGAGTCAAAGCGTTTCGCCTTTGCGGAAGAAAGTTGATGTAGAACAAGTAGCAAAGCATACATGCTCAAGAGGGATCACCCGAAATTCAAAGGCAACTGAATTTCGGCAACCGGGCATCGAAGTCGGAATGCCGCGAAACTCACCGAGTCAAAGCGTTTCGCTGTTTGCGGAAGAAAGTCTGATGTAGAACAAGTAGCAGAAGCATACATGCTCAAGAGGGATCACCCGAAATTCAAAGGCAACTGAATTTCGGCAACCGGGGCATCGAAGTCGGAATGCCGCGAAACTCACCGAGTCAAAGCGTTTCGCCGTTTGCGGAAGAAAGTCTGATGTAGAACAAGTAGCAGAAGCATACATGCTCAAGAGGGATCACCCGAAATTCAAAGGCAACTGAATTTCGGCAAAGGGGCATCGAAGTCGGAATGCCGCGAAACTCACCGAGTCAAAGCGTTTCGCTGTTTGCGGAAGAAAGTCTGATGTAGAACAAGTAGCAGAAGCATACATGCTCAAGAGGGATCACCCGAAATTCAAAGGCAACTGAATTTCGGCAAACGGGGCATCGAAGTCGGAATGCCGCGAAACTCACCGAGTCAAAGCGTTTCGCCGTTTGCGGAAGAAAGTCTGATGTAGAACAAGTAGCAGAAGCATACATGCTCAAGAGGGATCACCCGAAATTCAAAGGCAACTGAATTTCGGCAACCGGGCATCGAAGTCGGAATGCCGCGAAACTCACCGAGTCAAAGCGTTTCGCTGTTTGCGGAAGAAAGTCTGATGTAGAACAAGTAGCAGAAGCATACATGCTCAAGAGGGATCACCCGAAATTCAAAGGCAACTGAATTTCGGCAACCGGGCATCGAAGTCGGAATGCCGCGAAACTCCGAGTCAAAGCGTTTCGCCGTTTGCGGAAGAAAGTCTGATGTAGAACAAGTAGCAGAAGCATACATGCTCAAGAGGGATCACCCGAAATTCAAAGGCAACTGAATTTCGGCAACCGGGCATCGAAGTCGGAATGCCGCGAAACTCACCGAGTCAAAGCGTTTCGCTGTTTGCGGAAGAAAGTCTGATGTAGAACAAGTAGCAGAAGCATACATGCTCAAGAGGGATCACCCGAAATTCAAAGGCAACTGAATTTCGGCAACCGGGGCATCGAAGTCGGAATGCCGCGAAACTCACCGAGTCAAAGCGTTTCGCCGTTTGCGGAAGAAAGTCTGATGTAGAACAAGTAGCAGAAGCATACATGCTCAAGAGGGATCACCCGAAATTCAAAGGCAACTGAATTTCGGCAACCGGGCATCGAAGTCGGAATGCCGCGAAACTCACCGAGTCAAAGCGTTTCGCCGTTTGCGGAAGAAAGTCTGATGTAGAACAAGTAGCAGAAGCATACATGCTCAAGAGGGATCACCCGAAATTCAAAGGCAACTGAATTTCGGCAACCGGGCATCGAAGTCGGAATGCCGCGAAACTCACCGAGTCAAAGCGTTTCGCTGTTTGCGGAAGAAAGTCTGATGTAGAACAAGTAGCAGAAGCATACATGCTCAAGAGGGATCACCCGAAATTCAAAGGCAACTGAATTTCGGCAACCGGGCATCGAAGTCGGAATGCCGCGAAACTCACCGAGTCAAAGCGTTTCGCCGTTTGCGGAAGAAAGTCTGATGTAGAACAAGTAGCAGAAGCATACATGCTCAAGAGGGATCACCCGAAATTCAAAGGCAACTGAATTTCGGCAACCGGGCATCGAAGTCGGAATGCCGCGAACTCACCGAGTCAAAGCGTTTCGCTGTTTGCGGAAGAAAGTCTGATGTAGAACAAGTAGCAGAAGCATACATGCTCAAGAGGGATCACCCGAAATTCAAAGGCAACTGAATTTCGGCAA
>CM055356.1:25130662-25148121 GCA_029228515.1 Populus alba x Populus x berolinensis
GTTTTGCGGAAGGAAGTGTGATGTAGAACAAGTAGCAGAAGCATACATGCTCAAGAGGGATCACCCGAAATTCAAAGGCAACTGAATTTCGGCAACCGGGCATCGAAGTCGGAATGCCGCGAAACTCACCGAGTCAAAGCGTTTCGCTGTTTGCGGAAGGAAGTGTGATGTAGAACAAGTAGCAGAAGCATACATGCTCAAAGGGATCACCCGAAATTCAAAGGCAACTGAATTTCGGAAACGGGGCATCGAAGTCGGAATGCCGCGAAACTCACCGAGTCAAAGCGTTTCGCCGTTTGCGGAAGGAAGTGTGATGTAGAACAAGTAGCAGAAGCATACATGCTCAAAGGGATCACCCGAAATTCAAAGGCAACTGAATTTCGGCAACCGGGGCATCGAAGTCGGAATGCCGCGAAACTCACCGAGTCAAAGCGTTTCGCCGTTTGCGGAAGAAGTGTGATGTAGAACAAGTAGCAGAAGCATACATGCTCAAGAGGGATCACCCGAAATTCAAAGGCAACTGAATTTCGGCAACCGGGGCATCGAAGTCGGAATGCCGCGAAACTCACCGAGTCAAAGCGTTTCGCCGTTTGCGGAAGGAAGTGTGATGTAGAACAAGTAGCAGAAGCATACATGCTCAAGAGGGATCACCCGAAATTCAAAGGCAACTGAATTTCGGCAACCGGGGCATCGAAGTCGGAATGCCGCGAAACTCACCGAGTCAAAGCGTTTCGCCGTTTGCGGAAGGAAGTGTGATGTAGAACAAGTAGCAGAAGCATACATGCTCAAGAGGGATCACCCGAAATTCAAAGGCAACTGAATTTCGGCAACCGGGCATCGAAGTCGGAATGCCGCGAAACTCACCGAGTCAAAGCGTTTCGCTGTTTGCGGAAGGAAGTGTGATGTAGAACAAGTAGCAGAAGCATACATGCTCAAGAGGGATCACCCGAAATTCAAAGGCAACTGAATTTCGGCAACCGGGCATCGAAGTCGGAATGCCGCGAAACTCACCGAGTCAAAGCGTTTCGCCGTTTGCGGAAGGAAGTGTGATGTAGAACAAGTAGCAGAAGCATACATGCTCAAGAGGGATCACCCGAAATTCAAAGGCAACTGAATTTCGGCAACCGGGGCATCGAAGTCGGAATGCCGCGAAACTCACCGAGTCAAAGCGTTTCGCCGTTTGCGGAAGGAAGTGTGATGTAGAACAAGTAGCAGAAGCATACATGCTCAAGAGGGATCACCCGAAATTCAAAGGCAACTGAATTTCGGCAACGGGGCATCGAAGTCGGAATGCCGCGAAACTCACCGAGTCAAAGCGTTTCGCCTTTGCGGAAGGAAGTGTGATGTAGAACAAGTAGCAGAAGCATACATGCTCAAGAGGGATCCCGAAATTCAAAGGCAACTGAATTTCGGCAACCGGGGCATCGAAGTCGGAATGCCGCGAAACTCACCGAGTCAAAGCGTTTCGCCGTTTGCGGAAGGAAGTGTGATGTAGAACAAGTAGCAGAAGCATACATGCTCAAGAGGGATCACCCGAAATTCAAAGGCAACTGAATTTCGGCAACCGGGCATCGAAGTCGAATGCGCGAAAATCGCCGACGTATCCGAGTCAAATGTTTCGTTTTGCGGAAGGAAGTGTGATGTAGAACAAGTAGCAGAAGCATACATGCTCAAGAGGGATCACCCGAAATTCAAAGGCAACTGAATTTCGGCAACCGGGGCATCGAAGTCGGAATGCCGCGAAACTCACCGAGTCAAAGCGTTTCGTTTGCGGAAGGAAGTGTGATGTAGAACAAGTAGCAGAAGCATACATGCTCAAGAGGGATCACCCGAAATTCAAAGGCAACTGAATTTCGGCAACCGGGGCATCGAAGTCGGAATGCCGCGAAACTCACCGAGTCAAAGCGTTTCGCCGTTTGCGGAAGGAAGTGTGATGTAGAACAAGTAGCAGAAGCATACATGCTCAAGAGGGATCACCCGAAATTCAAAGGCAACTGAATTTCGGCAACGGGGCATCGAAGTCGGAATGCCGCGAAACTCACCGAGTCAAAGCGTTTCGCGTTTGCGGAAGAAGTGTGATGTAGAACAAGTAGCAGAAGCATACATGCTCAAGAGGGATCACCCGAAATTCAAAGGCAACTGAATTTCGGCAACCGGGGCATCGAAGTCGGAATGCCGCGAAACTCACCGAGTCAAAGCGTTTCGCCGTTTGCGGAAGGAAGTGTGATGTAGAACAAGTAGCAGAAGCATACATGCTCAAGAGGGATCACCCGAAATTCAAAGGCAACTGAATTTCGGCAACCGGGCATCGAAGTCGGAATGCCGCGAAACTCACCGAGTCAAAGCGTTTCGCCGTTTGCGGAGGAAGTGTGATGTAGAACAAGTAGCAGAAGCATACATGCTCAAGAGGGATCACCCGAAATTCAAAGGCAACTGAATTTCGGCAACCGGGGCATCGAAGTCGGAATGCCGCGAAACTCACCGAGTCAAAGCGTTTCGCCGTTTGCGGAAGGAAGTGTGATGTAGAACAAGTAGCAGAAGCATACATGCTCAAGAGGGATCACCGAAATTCAAAGGCAACTGAATTTCGGCAACCGGGGCATCGAAGTCGGAATGCCGCGAAACTCACCGAGTCAAAGCGTTTCGCCGTTTGCGGAAGGAGTGTGATGTAGAACAAGTAGCAGAAGCATACATGCTCAAGAGGGATCACCCGAAATTCAAAGGCAACTGAATTTCGGCAACCGGGGCATCGAAGTCGGAATGCCGCGAAACTCACCGAGTCAAAGCGTTTCGCCGTTTGCGGAAGGAAGTGTGATGTAGAACAAGTAGCAGAAGCATACATGCTCAAGAGGGATCACCCGAAATTCAAAGGCAACTGAATTTCGGCAACCGGGGCATCGAAGTCGGAATGCCCGAAACTCACCGAGTCAAAGCGTTTCGCCTTTGCGGAAGGAAGTGTGATGTAGAACAAGTAGCAGAAGCATACATGCTCAAGAGGGATCACCCGAAATTCAAAGGCAACTGAATTTCGGCAACCGGGGCATCGAAGTCGGAATGCCGCGAAACTCACCGAGTCAAAGCGTTTCGCCGTTTGCGGAAGGAAGTGTGATGTAGAACAAGTAGCAGAAGCATACATGCTCAAGAGGGATCACCCGAAATTCAAAGGCAACTGAATTTCGGCAACCGGGGCATCGAAGTCGGAATGCCGCGAAACTCACCGAGTCAAAGCGTTTCGCCGTTTGCGGAAGAAGTGTGATGTAGAACAAGTAGCAGAAGCATACATGCTCAAGAGGGATCACCCGAAATTCAAAGGCAACTGAATTTCGGCAACCGGGGCATCGAAGTCGGAATGCCGCGAAACTCACCGAGTCAAAGCGTTTCGCTGTTTGCGGAAGGAAGTGTGATGTAGAACAAGTAGCAGAAGCATACATGCTCAAGAGGATCACCCGAAATTCAAAGGCAACTGAATTTCGGCAACGGGGCATCGAAGTCGGAATGCCGCGAAACTCACCGAGTCAAAGCGTTTCGCCGTTTGCGGAAGGAAGTGTGATGTAGAACAAGTAGCAGAAGCATACATGCTCAAGAGGGATCACCCGAAATTCAAAGGCAACTGAATTTCGGCAACCGGGGCATCGAAGTCGGAATGCCGCGAAACTCACAGAGTCAAAGCGTTTCGCCGTTTGCGGAAGGAAGTGTGATGTAGAACAAGTAGCAGAAGCATACATGCTCAAGAGGGATCACCCGAAATTCAAAGGCAACTGAATTTCGGCAAACGGGGCATCGAAGTCGGAACGCCGCGAAACTCACCGAGTCAAAGCGTTTCGCCGTTTGCGGAAGGAAGTGTGATGTAGAACAAGTAGCAGAAGCATACATGCTCAAGAGGGATCACCCGAAATTCAAAGGCAACTGAATTTCGGCAACCGGGGCATCGAAGTCGGAATGCCGCGAAACTCACCGAGTCAAAGCGTTTCGCCGTTTGCGGAAGGAAGTGTGATGTAGAACAAGTAGCAGAAGCATACATGCTCAAGAGGGATCACCCGAAATTCAAAGGCAACTGAATTTCGGCAACCGGGCATCGAAGTCGGAATGCCGCGAAACTCACCGAGTCAAAGCGTTTCGCGTTTGCGGAAGGAAGTGTGATGTAGAACAAGTAGCAGAAGCATACATGCTCAAGAGGGATCACCCGAAATTCAAAGGCAACTGAATTTCGGCAACCGGGGCATCGAAGTCGGAATGCCGCGAAACTCACCGAGTCAAAGCGTTTCGCCGTTTGCGGAAGGAAGTGTGATGTAGAACAAGTAGCAGAAGCATACATGCTCAAGAGGGATCACCCGAAATTCAAAGGCAACTGAATTTCGGCAACGGGGCATCGAAGTCGGAATGCCGCGAAACTCACCGAGTCAAAGCGTTTCGCCGTTTGCGGAAGGAAGTGTGATGTAGAACAAGTAGCAGAAGCATACATGCTCAAGAGGGATCACCCGAAATTCAAAGGCAACTGAATTTCGGCAACCGGGGCATCGAAGTCGGAATGCCGCGAAACTCACCGAGTCAAAGCGTTTCGCCGTTTGCGGAGGAAGTGTGATGTAGAACAAGTAGCAGAAGCATACATGCTCAAGAGGGATCACCCGAAATTCAAAGGCAACTGAATTTCGGCAACCGGGGCATCGAAGTCGGAATGCCGCGAAAACTCACGAGTCAAAGCGTTTCCGTTTGCGGAAGGAAGTGTGATGTAGAACAAGTAGCAGAAGCATACATGCTCAAGAGGGATCACCCGAAATTCAAAGGCAACTGAATTTCGGCAACCGGGCATCGAAGTCGGAATGCCGCGAAACTCACCGAGTCAAAGCGTTTCGCCGTTTGCGGAAGGAAGTCTGATGTAGAACAAGTAGCAGAAGCATACATGCTCAGAGGGATCACCCGAAATTCAAAGGCAACTGAATTTCGGCAACGGGGCATCGAAGTCGGAATGCCGCGAAACTCACCGAGTCAAAGCGTTTCGCCGTTTGCGGAAGGAAGTGTGATGTAGAACAAGTAGCAGAAGCATACATGCTCAAGAGGGATCACCCGAAATTCAAAGGCAACTGAATTTCGGCAACCGGGGCATCGAAGTCGGAATGCCGCGAAACTCACCGAGTCAAAGCGTTTCGCCGTTTGCGGAAGGAAGTGTGATGTAGAACAAGTAGCAGAAGCATACATGCTCAAGAGGGATCACCCGAAATTCAAAGGCAACTGAATTTCGGCAACCGGGGCATCGAAGTCGGAATGCCGCGAAACTCACCGAGTCAAAGCGTTTCGCCGTTTGCGGAAGGAAGTGTGATGTAGAACAAGTAGCAGAAGCATACATGCTCAAGAGGGATCACCCGAAATTCAAAGGCAACTGAATTTCGGCAACGGGGCATCGAAGTCGGAATGCCGCGAAACTCACCGAGTCAAAGCGTTTCGCCGTTTGCGGAAGGAGTGTGATGTAGAACAAGTAGCAGAAGCATACATGCTCAAGAGGGATCACCCGAAATTCAAAGGCAACTGAATTTCGGCAACCGGGGCATCGAAGTCGGAATGCCGCGAAACTCACCGAGTCAAAGCGTTTCGCCGTTTGCGGAAGGAAGTGTGATGTAGAACAAGTAGCAGAAGCATACATGCTCAAGAGGATCACCCGAAATTCAAAGGCAACTGAATTTCGGCAACGGGGCATCGAAGTCGGAATGCCGCGAAACTCACGAGTCAAAGCGTTTCGCCGTTTGCGGAAGGAAGTGTGATGTAGAACAAGTAGCAGAAGCATACATGCTCAAGAGGGATCACCCGAAATTCAAAGGCAACTGAATTTCGGCAACCGGGGCATCGAAGTCGGAATGCCGCGAAACTCACCGAGTCAAAGCGTTTCGCCGTTTGCGGAAGAAGTGAGTGTGATAGAACAAGTAGCAGAAGCATACATGCTCAAGAGGGATCACCCGAAATTCAAAGGCAACTGAATTTCGGCAACCGGGGCATCGAAGTCGGAATGCCGCGAAACTCACCGAGTCAAAGCGTTTCGCCGTTTGCGGAAGGAAGTGTGATGTAGAACAAGTAGCAGAAGCATACATGCTCAAGAGGGATCACCCGAAATTCAAAGGCAACTGAATTTCGGCAACCGGGGCATCGAAGTCGGAATGCCGCGAAACTCACCGAGTCAAAGCGTTTCGCCGTTTGCGGAAGGAAGTGATGTAGAACAAGTAGCAGAAGCATACATGCTCAAGAGGGATCACCCGAAATTCAAAGGCAACTGAATTTCGGCAACCGGGCATCGAAGTCGGAATGCCGCGAAACTCACCGAGTCAAAGCGTTTCGCCGTTTGCGGAAGGAAGTGTGATGTAGAACAAGTAGCAGAAGCATACATGCTCAAGAGGGATCACCCGAAATTCAAAGGCAACTGAATTTCGGCAACCGGGGCATCGAAGTCGGAATGCCGCGAAACTCACCGAGTCAAAGCGTTTCGCCGTTTGCGGAAGGAAGTGTGATGTAGAACAAGTAGCAGAAGCATACATGCTCAAGAGGGATCACCGAAATTCAAAGGCAACTGAATTTCGGCAACCGGGGCATCGAAGTCGGAATGCCGCGAAACTCACCGAGTCAAAGCGTTTCGCCGTTTGCGGAAGAAGTGTGATGTAGAACAAGTAGCAGAAGCATACATGCTCAAGAGGGATCACCCGAAATTCAAAGGCAACTGAATTTCGGCAACGGGGCATCGAAGTCGGAATGCCGCGAAACTCACCGAGTCAAAGCGTTTCGCCGTTTGCGGAAGGAAGTGTGATGTAGAACAAGTAGCAGAAGCATACATGCTCAAGAGGGATCACCCGAAATTCAAAGGCAACTGAATTTCGGCAACCGGGGCATCGAAGTCGGAATGCCGCGAACTCACCGAGTCAAAGCGTTTCGCCGTTTGCGGAAGGAAGTGTGATGTAGAACAAGTAGCAGAAGCATACATGCTCAAAGGGATCACCCGAAATTCAAAGGCAACTGAATTTCGGCAACCGGGGCATCGAAGTCGGAATGCCGCGAAACTCACCGAGTCAAAGCGTTTCGCCGTTTGCGGAAGGAAGTGTGATGTAGAACAAGTAGCAGAAGCATACATGCTCAAGAGGGATCACCCGAAATTCAAAGGCAACTGAATTTCGGCAACCGGGGCATCGAAGTCGGAATGCCGCGAAACTCACCGAGTCAAAGCGTTTCGCCGTTTGCGGAAGGAAGTGTGATGTAGAACAAGTAGCAGAAGCATACATGCTCAAGAGGGATCACCCGAAATTCAAAGGCAACTGAATTTCGGCACCGGGGCATCGAAGTCGGAATGCCGCGAAACTCACCGAGTCAAAGCGTTTCGCCGTTTGCGGAAGGAAGTGTGATGTAGAACAAGTAGCAGAAGCATACATGCTCAAGAGGGATCACCCGAAATTCAAAGGCAACTGAATTTCGGCAACCGGGGCATCGAAGTCGGAATGCCGCGAAACTCACCGAGTCAAAGCGTTTCGCTGTTTGCGGAAGGAAGTGTGATGTAGAACAAGTAGCAGAAGCATACATGCTCAAGAGGGATCACCCGAAATTCAAAGGCAACTGAATTTCGGCAACCGGGGCATCGAAGTCGGAATGCCGCGAAACTCACCGAGTCAAAGCGTTTCGCTGTTTGCGGAAGGAAGTGTGATGTAGAACAAGTAGCAGAAGCATACATGCTCAAGAGGGATCACCCGAAATTCAAAGGCAACTGAATTTCGGCAACCGGGGCATCGAAGTCGGAATGCCGCGAAACTCACCGAGTCAAAGCGTTTCGCCGTTTGCGGAAGGAAGTGTGATGTAGAACAAGTAGCAGAAGCATACATGCTCAAGAGGGATCACCCGAAATTCAAAGGCAACTGAATTTCGGCAACCGGGGCATCGAAGTCGGAATGCCGCGAAACTCACCGAGTCAAAGCGTTTCGCCGTTTGCGGAAGGAAGTGTGATGTAGAACAAGTAGCAGAAGCATACATGCTCAAGAGGGATCACCCGAAATTCAAAGGCAACTGAATTTCGGCAACGGGGCATCGAAGTCGGAATGCCGCGAAACTCACCGAGTCAAAGCGTTTTGCGTTTGCGGAAGGAAGTGTGATGTAGAACAAGTAGCAGAAGCATACATGCTCAAGAGGGATCACCCGAAATTCAAAGGCAACTGAATTTCGGCAACGGGGCATCGAAGTCGGAATGCCGCGAAACTCACCGAGTCAAAGCGTTTCGCCGTTTGCGGAAGGAAGTCTGATGTAGAACAAGTAGCAGAAGCATACATGCTCAAGAGGGATCACCCGAAATTCAAAGGCAACTGAATTTCGGCAACCGGGGCATCGAAGTCGGAATGCCGCGAAACTCACCGAGTCAAAGCGTTTCGCGTTTGCGGAAGGAAGTGTGATGTAGAACAAGTAGCAGAAGCATACATGCTCAAGAGGGATCACCCGAAATTCAAAGGCAACTGAATTTCGGCAACCGGGGCATCGAAGTCGGAATGCCGCGAAACTCACCGAGTCAAAGCGTTTCGCCGTTTGCGGAAGGAAGTGTGATGTAGAACAAGTAGCAGAAGCATACATGCTCAAGAGGGATCACCCGAAATTCAAAGGCAACTGAATTTCGGCAACGGGGCATCGAAGTCGGAATGCCGCGAAACTCACCGAGTCAAAGCGTTTCGCCGTTTGCGGAAGGAAGTGTGATGTAGAACAAGTAGCAGAAGCATACATGCTCAAGAGGGATCACCCGAAATTCAAAGGCAACTGAATTTCGGCAACCGGGGCATCGAAGTCGGAATGCCGCGAAACTCACCGAGTCAAAGCGTTTCGCCGTTTGCGGAAGGAAGTGTGATGTAGAACAAGTAGCAGAAGCATACATGCTCAAGAGGGATCACCCGAAATTCAAAGGCAACTGAATTTCGGCAACCGGGGACCATCGAAGCCGGAATGCGCGAAACTCACCGAGTCAAAGCGTTTCGCCGTTTGCGGAAGGAAGTGTGATGTAGAACAAGTAGCAGAAGCATACATGCTCAAGAGGGATCACCCGAAATTCAAAGGCAACTGAATTTCGGCAACCGGGCATCGAAGTCGGAATGCCGCGAAACTCACCGAGTCAAAGCGTTTCGCCGTTTGCGGAAGGAAGTGTGATGTAGAACAAGTAGCAGAAGCATACATGCTCAAGAGGGATCCCGAAATTCAAAGGCAACTGAATTTCGGCAACCGGGCATCGAAGTCGGAATGCCGCGAAACTCACCGAGTCAAAGCGTTTCGCCGTTTGCGGAAGAAGTGTGATGTAGAACAAGTAGCAGAAGCATACATGCTCAAGAGGGATCACCCGAAATTCAAAGGCAACTGAATTTCGGCAACGGGGCATCGAAGTCGGAATGCCGCGAAACTCACCGAGTCAAAGCGTTTCGCCGTTTGCGGAAGAAGTGTGATGTAGAACAAGTAGCAGAAGCATACATGCTCAAGAGGGATCACCCGAAATTCAAAGGCAACTGAATTTCGGCAACCGGGGCATCGAAGTCGGAATGCCGCGAAACTCACCGAGTCAAAGCGTTTCGCCGTTTGCGGAAGAAGTGTGATGTAGAACAAGTAGCAGAAGCATACATGCTCAAGAGGGATCACCCGAAATTCAAAGGCAACTGAATTTCGGCAACCGGGGCATCGAAGTCGGAATGCCGCGAAACTCACCGAGTCAAAGCGTTTCGCCGTTTGCGGAAGGAAGTGTGATGTAGAACAAGTAGCAGAAGCATACATGCTCAAGAGGGATCACCCGAAATTCAAAGGCAACTGAATTTCGGCAACGGGGCATCGAAGTCGGAATGCCGCGAAACTCACCGAGTCAAAGCGTTTCGCCGTTTGCGAAAGAAGTGTGATGTAGAACAAGTAGCAGAAGCATACATGCTCAAGAGGGATCACCCGAAATTCAAAGGCAACTGAATTTCGGCAACCGGGGCATCGAAGTCGGAATGCCGCGAAACTCACCGAGTCAAAGCGTTTCGCCGTTTGCGGAAGGAAGTGTGATGTAGAACAAGTAGCAGAAGCATACATGCTCAAGAGGGATCACCGAAATTCAAAGGCAACTGAATTTCGGCAACCGGGGCATCGAAGTCGGAATGCCGCGAAACTCACCGAGTCAAAGCGTTTCGCCGTTTGCGGAAGAAGTGTGATGTAGAACAAGTAGCAGAAGCATACATGCTCAAGAGGGATCACCCGAAATTCAAAGGCAACTGAATTTCGGCAACCGGGCATCGAAGTCGGAATGCCGCGAAACTCACCGAGTCAAAGCGTTTCGCCGTTTGCGGAAGGAAGGTGTGATGTAGAACAAGTAGCAGAAGCATACATGCTCAAGAGGGATCACCCGAAATTCAAAGGCAACTGAATTTCGGCAACCGGGGCATAGAAGTTGGAATGCCGCGAAACTCACCGAGTCAAAGCGTTTCGCCGTTTGCGGAGGAAGTGTGATGTAGAACAAGTAGCAGAAGCATACATGCTCAAGAGGGATCACCCGAAATTCAAAGGCAACTGAATTTCGGCAACCGGGCATCGAAGTCGGAATGCCGCGAAACTCACCGAGTCAAAGCGTTTCGCCGTTTGCGGAAGGAAGTGTGATGTAGAACAAGTAGCAGAAGCATACATGCTCAAGAGGGATCACCCGAAATTCAAAGGCAATGAACTTTCGGCAACCGGGGCATCGAAGTCGGAATGCCGCGAAACTCACCGAGTCAAAGCGTTTCGCCGTTTGTGGAAGGAAGTGTGATGTAGAACAAGTAGCAGAAGCATACATGCTCAAGAGGGATCACCCGAAATTCAAAGGCAACTGAATTTCGGCAAACGCGGCATCGAAGTCGGAATGCCGCGAAACTCACCGAGTCAAAGCGTTTCGCCGTTTGCGGAAGGAAGTGTGATGTAGAACAAGTAGCAGAAGCATACATGCTCAAGAGGGATCACCCGAAATTCAAAGGCAACTGAATTTCGGCAACCGGGGCATCGAAGTCGGAATGCCGCGAAACTCACCGAGTCAAAGCGTTTCGCGTTTGCGGAAGAAGTGTGATGTAGAACAAGTAGCAGAAGCATACATGCTCAAGAGGGATCACCCGAAATTCAAAGGCAACTGAATTTCGGCAACCGGGGCATCGAAGTCGGAATGCCGCGAAACTCACCGAGTCAAAGCGTTTCGCCGTTTGCGGAAGAAGTGTGATGTAGAACAAGTAGCAGAAGCATACATGCTCAAGAGGGATCACCCGAAATTCAAAGGCAACTGAATTTCGGCAACCGGGGCATCGAAGTCGGAATGCCGCGAAACTCACCGAGTCAAAGCGTTTCGCCGTTTGCGGAAGGAAGTGTGATGTAGAACAAGTAGCAGAAGCATACATGCTCAAGAGGGATCACCCGAAATTCAAAGGCAACTGAATTTCGGCAACCGGGGCATCGAAGTCGGAATGCCGCGAAACTCACCGAGTCAAAGCGTTTCGCCGTTTGCGGAAGAAGTCTGATGTAGAACAAGTAGCAGAAGCATACATGCTCAAGAGGGATCCCGAAATTCAAAGGCAACTGAATTTCGGCAACGGGGCATCGAAGTCGGAATGCCGCGAAACTCACCGAGTCAAAGCGTTTCGCCGTTTGCGGAAGAAGTGTGATGTAGAACAAGTAGCAGAAGCATACATGCTCAAAGGGATCACCGAATTCAAAATTCAAAGGCAACTGAATTTCGGCAAACGGGGCATCGAAGTCGGAATGCCGCGAAACTCACCGAGTCAAAGCGTTTCGCCGTTTGCGGAAGGAAGTGTGATGTAGAACAAGTAGCAGAAGCATACATGCTCAAGAGGGATCACCCGAAATTCAAAGGCAACTGAATTTCGGCAACCGGGCATCGAAGTCGGAATGCCGCGAAACTCACCGAGTCAAAGCGTTTCGCCGTTTGCGGAAGAAGTGTGATGTAGAACAAGTAGCAGAAGCATACATGCTCAAGAGGGATCACCCGAAATTCAAAGGCAACTGAATTTCGGCAACCGGGGCATCGAAGTCGGAATGCCGCGAAACTCACCGAGTCAAAGCGTTTCGCCGTTTGCGGAAGAAGTGTGATGTAGAACAAGTAGCAGAAGCATACATGCTCAAGAGGGATCACCCGAAATTCAAAGGCAACTGAATTTCGGCAACCGGGGCATCGAAGTCGGAATGCCGCGAAACTACCGAGTCAAAGCGTTTCGCCGTTTGCGGAAGGAAGTCTGATGTAGAACAAGTAGCAGAAGCATACATGCTCAAGAGGGATCACCCGAAATTCAAAGGCAACTGAATTTCGGCAACCGGGGCATCGAAGTCGGAATGCCGCGAAACTCACCGAGTCAAAGCGTTTCGCCGTTTGCGGAAGGAAGTGTGATGTAGAACAAGTAGCAGAAGCATACATGCTCAAGAGGGATCACCCGAAATTCAAAGGCAACTGAATTTCGGCAACCGGGCATCGAAGTCGGAATGCCGCGAAACTCACCGAGTCAAAGCGTTTCGCTGTTTGCGGAAGAAGTGTGATGTAGAACAAGTAGCAGAAGCATACATGCTCAAGAGGGATCACCCGAAATTCAAAGGCAACTGAATTTCGGCAAACGGGGCATCGAAGTCGGAATGCCGCGAAACTCACCGAGTCAAAGCGTTTCGCCGTTTGCGGAAGGAAGTGTGATGTAGAACAAGTAGCAGAAGCATACATGCTCAAGAGGGATCACCCGAAATTCAAAGGCAACTGAATTTCGGCAACCGGGGCATCGAAGTCGGAATGCCGCGAAACTCACCGAGTCAAAGCGTTTCGCCGTTTGCGGAAGAAGTGTGATGTAGAACAAGTAGCAGAAGCATACATGCTCAAGAGGGATCACCCGAAATTCAAAGGCAACTGAATTTCGGCAACCGGGGCATCGAAGTCGGAATGCCGCGAAACTCACCGAGTCAAAGCGTTTCGCCGTTTGCGGAAGAAGTGTGATGTAGAACAAGTAGCAGAAGCATACATGCTCAAGAGGGATCACCCGAAATTCAAAGGCAACTGAATTTCGGCAACCGGGGCATCGAAGTCGGAATGCCGCGAAACTCACCGAGTCAAAGCGTTTCGCTGTTTGCGGAAGAAGTGTGATGTAGAACAAGTAGCAGAAGCATACATGCTCAAAGGGATCACCCGAAATTCAAAGGCAACTGAATTTCGGCACCGGGGCATCGAAGTCGGAATGCCGCGAAACTCACCAGTCAAAGCGTTTCGCGTTTGCGGAAGGAAGTGTGATGTAGAACAAGTAGCAGAAGCATACATGCTCAAGAGGGATCACCCGAAATTCAAAGGCAACTGAATTTCGGCAACCGGGGCATCGAATCGGAATGCCGCGAAACTCACCGAGTCAAAGCGTTTCGCGTTTGCGGAGGAAGTGTGATGTAGAACAAGTAGCAGAAGCATACATGCTCAAGAGGGATCACCCGAAATTCAAAGGCAACTGAATTTCGGCAACGGGGCATCGAAGTCGGAATGCCGCGAAACTCACCGAGTCAAAGCGTTTCGCCGTTTGCGGAAGAAGTGTGATGTAGAACAAGTAGCAGAAGCATACATGCTCAAGAGGGATCACCGAAATTCAAAGGCAACTGAATTTCGGCAACCGGGCATCGAAGTCGGAATGCCGCGAAACTCACCGAGTCAAAGCGTTTCGTGTTTTGCGGAAGAAGTGTGATGTAGAACAAGTAGCAGAAGCATACATGCTCAAGAGGGATCACCCGAAATTCAAAGGCAACTGAATTTCGGCAACGGGGCATCGAAGTCGGAATGCCGCGAAACTCACCGAGTCAAAGCGTTTCGCTTTGCGGAAGGAAGTGTGATGTAGAACAAGTAGCAGAAGCATACATGCTCAAGAGGGATCACCCGAAATTCAAAGGCAACTGAATTTCGGCAACCGGGCATCGAAGTCGGAATGCCGCGAAACTCACCGAGTCAAAGCGTTTCGCGTTTGCGGAAGGAAGTGTGATGTAGAACAAGTAGCAGAAGCATACATGCTCAAGAGGGATCACCGAAATTCAAAGGCAACTGAATTTCGGCAAACGGGGCATCGAAGTCGGAATGCCGCGAAACTCACCGAGTCAAAGCGTTTCGCCGTTTGCGGAAGAAGTGTGATGTAGAACAAGTAGCAGAAGCATACATGCTCAAGAGGGATCACCGAAATTCAAAGGCAACTGAATTTCGGCACCGGGGCATCGAAGTCGGATGCCGCGAAACTCACCGAGTCAAAGCGTTTCGCCGTTTGCGGAAGGAAGTAGTGTGATGTGAACAAGTAGCAGAAGCATACAATCTCAAAAGGGAACACGCCGAAATTCAAAGGCATACTGAAATCGGCATAACCATGGCATCGAAGTCGGAATGCCGCCGAAAACTCACCGAGTCAAAGCGTTTCTCCATTTGCGGAAGAAGTGTGATTGTAGAACAAAGTAGCAGAAGCATACATGCTCAAAAGGGATCACCCGAAAATCAAAGGCATCCTGAAATTTTTCGGCATACCGGTGGCATCGAAGTCGGACTGCCAGCGAAACTCACCGAGTCAAAGCGTTTCGCCATTTACGGAAGGAAGTGTGATGTAGAACAAGTAGCAGAAGCATACATGCTCATAAAAGGGATTCACCTGAAATTCAAAGGCAATCTTGAATTTCGGCAACCGGGCGCATGCGAAGTCGGAATGCCGTGAAACTCACCCATTCAAAGCTGTCTTCGCCATGTGCGGAAGGAAGTGTGCTGTAGAACAAGTAGCAGAACCATAAAATGCTCAAGAGGGATCACCGCGAAATTCAACAGGCAACTGAAATTCGGCAACACGTGGAATCGAAGTTTAAATGCCAAGAAACTCAACCGTAGTCAAAGCGTTACGACCCTTGTAAGGAAGGAAGTGTGATGAAGAACAAGTAGCAGAACCATACATGCTCAAGAGGGATCACCCGAAATTCAAAGGCATACTGAAATTCAGCCACCGGGGGACTCGAAGTTGGAAATGCCAAAGAGGAAAGAGGGGGGAAAACTCACCCGAGTACAAAGCGTTTCTCCATTGCGGAAGGGAAGTGTGATGAATAACAAGTAGCAGAAGCATAACATGCTCAAGAGTGATCACCCGAAATTCAAAGGCAAACTGAAATTCGGCAACCAGGGCAACGAAGGTCTGAATGCCGCGAAACTCACCGAGTCAAAGCGTTTCGCCTTTTTGGCGGAAGGAAGTGTGATGTAAACAAGTAGCAAAGCATACATGCTCATAAAGGATCCCCGATAATTCAAAGGCAATCTGAATTTTGACTACCAGGGCAATCGGGAAGTCGGAATGCTGCGAAACTCACCTAGTAAAAAGCATATAGCCATTGCGGAAGGTAAGTTGTGGTGGAGAACAAGTAGCAGAAGCATACATGCACAAGGAGGGAATCACCCGAAATTCAAAGGCAACCTGAAATTCGGCAACCAGGGCATCGAAGTACGGTAATGCCGGCGAAACTCACCGAGTCAAAGCGTTTCCCTGTTTGCGGAAGGAAGTGTGGTGTAGAACAAGTGCGCAGAAGCATACATGCACAAGAGGGATCACCCAAAATTCAAAGGCAACTGAAATTCGGCAACCAGGGCATCGAAGTCGGAATGCTGCGAAACTCAAACCGAGTCAAAGCGTATTCTCTGTTTGCGGAAGGAAGTTGATGTAGAACAAGTAGCAGAAGCATACATGCTCAAGAGGGATCACCCGAAATTCAAAGGCAACTGAATTTCGGCAACCGGGCATCGAAGTCGGAATGCCGCGAAACTCACCGAGTCAAAGCGTTTCGCCGTTTGCGGAAGGAAGTGTGATGTAGAACAAGTAGCAGAAGCATACATGCTCAAGGGATCACCCGAAATTCAAAGGCAACTGAATTTCGGCAACCGGGCATCGAAGTCGGAATGCCGCGAAACTCACCGAGTCAAAGCGTTTCGCCGTTTGCGGAAGGAAGTGTGATGTAGAACAAGTAGCAGAAGCATACATGCTCAAGAGGGATCACCCGAAATTCAAAGGCAACTGAATTTCGGCAACCGGGCATCGAAGTCGGAATGCCGCGAAACTCACCGAGTCAAAGCGTTTCGCCGTTTGCGGAAGGAAGTGTATGTAGAACAAGTAGCAGAAGCATACATGCTCAAGAGGGATCACCCGAAATTCAAAGGCAACTGAATTTCGGCAACCGGGGCATCGAAGTCGGAATGCGCGAAACTCACGAGTCAAAGCGTTTCGCCGTTTGCGGAAGGAAGTGTGATGTAGAACAAGTAGCAGAAGCATACATGCTCAAGAGGGATCACCCGAAATTCAAAGGCAACTGAATTTCGGCAACCGGGGCATCGAAGTCGGAATGCCGCGAAACTCACCGAGTCAAAGCGTTTCGCTGTTTGCGGAAGGAAGTGTGATGTAGAACAAGTAGCAGAAGCATACATGCTCAAGAGGGATCCGAAATTCAAAGGCAACTGAATTTCGGCAACCGGGGCATCGAAGTCGGAATGCCGCGAAACACACCGAGTCAAAGCGTTTCGCTGTTTGCGGAAGGAAGTGTGATGTAGAACAAGTAGCAGAAGCATACATGCTCAAGAGGGATCACCCGAAATTCAAAGGCAACTGAATTTCGGCAACCGGGGCATCGAAGTCGGAATGCCGCGAAACTCACCGAGTCAAAGCGTTTCGCGTTTGCGGAAGGAAGTGTGATGTAGAACAAGTAGCAGAAGCATACATGCTCAAGAGGGATCACCCGAAATTCAAAGGCAACTGAATTTCGGCAACCGGGGCATCGAAGTCGGAATGCCGCGAAACTCACGAGTCAAAGCGTTTCGCTGTTTGCGGAGGAAGTGTGATGTAGAACAAGTAGCAGAAGCATACATGCTCAAGAGGGATCACCCGAAATTCAAAGGCAACTGAATTTCGGCAACGGGGCATCGAAGTCGGAATGCCGCGAAACTCACCGAGTCAAAGCGTTTCGCATTTGCGGAAGGAAGTGTGATGTAGAACAAGTAGCAGAAGCATACATGCTCAAGAGGGATCACCCGAAATTCAAAGGCAACTGAATTTCGGCAACCGGGGCATCGAAGTCGGAATGCCGCGAAACTCACCGAGTCAAAGCGTTTCGGTTTGCGGAAGGAAGTGTGATGTAGAACAAGTAGCAGAAGCATACATGCTCAAGAGGGATCACCCGAAATTCAAAGGCAACTGAATTTCGGCAACCGGGGCATCGAAGTCGGAATGCCGCGAAACTCACCGAGTCAAAGCGTTTCGCTGTTTGCGGAAGGAAGTGTGATGTAGAACAAGTAGCAGAAGCATACATGCTCAAGAGGGATCACCGAAATTCAAAGGCAACTGAATTTCGGCAACCGGGGCATCGAAGTCGGAATGCCGCGAAAACTCACGAGTCAAAGCGTTTCGCCGTTTGCGGAGGAAGTGTGATGTAGAACAAGTAGCTCAGAA
>CM055356.1:25148221-25153221 GCA_029228515.1 Populus alba x Populus x berolinensis
CAAGGCTTGACGAAAACGAACTGGGGGCCTAGGCACAACCGCTGGGGGCAGTGGCCAGCGATGCCATCCAGTGGGGGTAAAAATCGGCAGCGCAGATTTTTTGACGAACATGGGCGGCCAGGCCAGGCAGGAACAAAATCCGTCAAGGGGATGCGCTGACGAAAGCAGGGGCTGCTTCAGACACAGCGGGCAGTCGCTGGAAATCGGCAGGCGTCCGACGAAATCGGCGAAGTCGGCAGAATCTGCAGCGGTGCTGGCGATGAGTCTGGACTGTTTATAGTCCTAGGCTTGACGAAAAGACTGGGGGCCTAGGCACACCGCTGGGGCAGCGTCAGCGATGCCCACAGCGGGAAAATCGGCAGCGCAGATTTTTTGACGAACATGGGCTGGACGCTGGGCTGTCCAGGCCAGGCAGGAAAATTCGTCAAGGGGATGCGCTGACGAAGCAGGGGCTGTTCAGACACAGCGGGCAGTGCTGGAATCGGCAGCGCCGACGAAATCGGCGAAGTCGGCAGAATCGGCAGCCGGTGCTGGCGATGAGTCCGGACTGTTTTATAGTCCTAGGCGTGACGAAAAAGACTGGGGGCCTAGGCACGCGCTGGGGCAGCGGCAGCGATGCCCACAGCGGGAAAAATCGGCAGCGCAGATTTTTTGACGAACATGTGCTGGACGCTGGGCTGTCCAGGCCAGGCAGGAAAATTCGTCAAGGGGATGCGCTGACGAAGCAGGGGCTGTTCAGACACAGCGGGCAGTGCTGGAATCGGCAGCGCCGACGAAATCGGCAAAGTCGGCAGAAATCGGCAGCCGGTGCTGGCGATGAGTCTGGACTGTTTATAGTCCTAGGCGTGACGAAAAAGACTGGGGCCTAGGCACGCGCTGGGGCAGCGGCAGCGATGCCCACAGCGGAAAAATCGGCAGCGCAGATTTTTTGACGAACATGGGCTGGAACGCTGGGCTGTCCAGGCCAGGCAGGAAAATTCGTCAAGGGGATGCGCTGACGAAGCAGGGGCTGTTCAGACACAGCGGGCAGTGCTGGAATCGGCAGCGCCGACGAAATCGGCAAAGTCGGCAGAATCGGCAGCCGGTGCTGGCGATGAGTCTGGACTGTTTATAGTCCTAGGCGTGACGAAAAAGACTGGGGGCCTAGGCACGCGCTGGGGCAGCGCAGCGATGCCCACAGCGGGAAAAATCGGCAGCGCAGATTTTTTGACGAACATGGGCTGGACGCTGGGCTGTCCAGGCCAGGCAGGAAAAATCGTCAAGGGGATGCGCTGACGAAGCAGGGGCTGTTCAGACACAGCGGGCAGTGCTGGAATCGGCAGCGCCGACGAAATCGGCGAAGTCGGCAGAATCGGCAGCCGGTGCTGGCGATGAGTCCGGACTGTTTATAGTCCTAGGCGTGACGAAAACGACTGGGGGCCTAGGCACACCGCTGGGCAGGGGCATCGGCAGCGATGCCAACAGTGGGAAAAATCGGCAGCGCGGATTTGTGCAGCTGGAGGCCCGTCGGGGAAAATCGGCAGCGCAGATTTGGTGACGAACACGGGCTGGACGCTGGGCTGTCCAGGCCAGGCAGGAAAATTCGTCGAGGGGACGCGCTGACGAAACAGGGGCTGTTCAGACACAGCAGGCAGTGTTGGAATCGGCAGCGCGGACGAACGAGGGGCTGTTCAGACAAATCGGCAACGTCGGAAAAATCGGCAGCGCGGATTTGTGCAGCTGGAGGCCCCATCAGCTGGCTGCCCGCAACGAGTCATTCAATTCTCTGCCCTATCAACATAACTCCCGATGTGTTGTTCGCTATCTTGGAAGAAGAGATCTCTTCCTCCCCGCGTCGGCCGGTGCGATTACCCGGCGGCGTCGTTCAAATCATCACTGCCCTATCGGCTACAACTGCTGATGGGGGGATTAGAGGCCTGCCATGGTGGAGAGGGGAGGCCAAGACCGTGAAAGCAAGAGTTTTCCCGGGGCTCCTCCGCTGGTCGCGCATGCGCGCTGCCGGTTTTCCCGCATCCCGCAAAGAAAACGTCGTGCTTTCCACGTGAAACCAATCCAGTAAAATCAGCCATATTTTTGTGAGGCTGCCAGCCGAATTTGGGGTCATTCCGGGCCGGTTCCTATTTTTTGCGTATTTCCTTGATTTTCAATGGTAGGAAAATAAAAAAAAATACTTCCCGACCTCGAAAAAATCTGGGAAAATTTATAAAGGTGGATTGGATTTTTGCCAACCTATGTGCAAAATTTCAGCTCAAAATACCAAGAAATGAATTTTTTAGAGGGGGGGTGACAGCTGGGACCTAGTAGTGTCTACCCCTGCCAGAGCTGCAATAACACTTATAGCTCTTTAGGGGGTGGCCATGGGGCGCGCTGGCTGGCGCCCATAGGCTGCCGCGGGGCTGCTGCTACGCTCGGACTAACGTGGGGGCCTCACGGCCCGAAGTAACGCCGCCATCGATGAC
This sequence comes from Populus alba x Populus x berolinensis, assembly GCA_029228515.1. Taxonomy (NCBI): domain Eukaryota; kingdom Viridiplantae; phylum Streptophyta; class Magnoliopsida; order Malpighiales; family Salicaceae; genus Populus; species Populus alba x Populus x berolinensis. The sequence goes on from CM055356.1 coordinate 25,150,681, forward strand.
GCCGTTTTCCGGCCGGCGACGACCCGATTCCGACCACCGCCCCTATAAAAATCACACGCGCCGCGCGCGCGCGCCCGCACCGCACCCGCGCCTGGCGCTGGGCTGGGGCGCTGGGGCCTGGGGCGCTGGGGCCTGGGGGCCTGGGGCCTGAGGGCCTGGGGCCCTTGGGGGCCCTTGGGCTCTTGGGCGATTGGGCCGCGCGCGAGCGCGGCAGTGGTTCCCCCTGCCGCGCTGCGCAACGGGGCTGACGCGGGGACAGCCCCTGCTGCCTTGCTATCTTAACCCGCGGTGGGGCTGCTTCGGGCCCTGGCCCCCTGCGCTCTTGCCTGCCCCCCGCGCGGGTGAGGCTAGCACACGCTGGGGCAGCGGCAGCGATAACAAACAGTGGGAAAAATCGGCAGCGCGGTAAATGCCGCTGGAGGCCCGTCGCGGAAAATCGGCAGCGCAGATTTGTTGACGAACAGGGCTGGACGCTGGGCTGGCCAGGCCTGGCAGGAAAATTCGTCTAGGGGTAGGCTCACGGCAACGGGGGCAGCGGGGACAGCCCTGCTGGCTTGCTATCTTGGCCCGCGGGGGGGCTGCCTTCGGGCCCGGGGCAGCGGCAAGCGATGCCAGCGGTGGGAAATATCGGCAGCGCGGACAGCCCCTGATGGCTTGCTATCTTGCCCGCGGGGGGGCTGCCTTCGGGCCCGGGGCAGCGGCAGCGATGCCAGCGGTGGGAAATATCGGCAGCGCGGACAGCCCCTGCTGGCTTGCTATCTCTTGCCCGCGGGGGGCTGCCTTCGGGCCCGGGGCAGCGGCAGCGATGCCAGCGGTGGGAAATATCGGCAGCGCGGACAGCCCCTGCTGGCTTGCTATCTTGCCCGCGGGGGGCTGCCTTCGGGCCCGTGGCAGCGGCAGCGATGCCAGCGGTGGGAAATATCGGCAGCGCGGACAGCCCCTGCTGGCTTGCTATCTTGCCCGCGGGGGGGGCTGCCTTCGGGCCCTGGCAGCGGCAGCGATGCCAGCGGTGGGAAATATCGGCAGCGCGGACAGCCCCTGCTGGCTTGCTATCTTGCCCGCGGGGGGGCTGCCCTTCGGGCCCGTGGCAGCGGCAAGCGATGCCAGCGGTGGGAAATATCGGCAGCGCGGACAGCCCCTGCTGGCTTGCTATCTTGCCCGCGGGGGGGCTGCCTTCGGGCCCGTGGCAGCGGCAGCGATGCCAGCGTGGGAAATATCGGCAGCGCGGACAGCCCCGCTGCTGGTTGCTATCTTGCCCGCGGGGGGGCTGCCTTCGGGCCCGTGGCAGCGGCAGCGATGCCAGCGGTGGGAAATATCGGCAGCGCGGACAGCCCCTGCTGGCTTGCTATCTTGCCCGCGGGGGGGCCTGCCTTCGGGCCCAGTGGCAGCGGCAGCGATGCCAGCGGTGGGAAATATCGGCAGCGCGGACAGCCCCTGCTGGCTTGCTATCTTGCCCGCGGGGGGGCTGCCTTCGGGCCCGTGGCAGCGGCAGCGATGCCAGCGGTGGGGAATATCGGCAGCGCGGACAGCCCCTGCTGGCTTGCTATCTTGCCCGCGGGGGGGCTGCCTTCGGGCCCGTGGCAGCGGCAGCGATGCCAGCGGTGGGAAATATCGCAGCGCGGACAGCCCTGCTGGCTTGCTATCTTGCCCGCGGGGGGGCTGCCTTCGGGCCCGTGGCAGCGGCAGCGATGCCAGCGGTGGGAAATATCGGCAGCGCGGACAGCCCCTGCTGGCTTGCTATCTTGCCCGCGGGGGGGCTGCCTTCGGGCCCGGGGCAGCGGCAGCGATGCCAGCGGTGGGAAATATCGGCAGCGCGGACAGCCCCTGCTGGCTTGCTATCTTGCCCGCGGGGGGGCTGCCTTCGGGCCCGTGGCAGCGGCAGCGATGCCAGCGTGGGAAATATCGGCAGCGCGGACAGCCCTGCTGGCTTGCTATCTTGCCCGCGGGGGGGCTGCCTTCGGGCCCGGGGCAGCGGCAGCGATGCCAGCGGTGGGAAATATCGGCAGCGCGGACAGCCCCTGCTGGCTTGCTATCTTGCCCGCGGGGGGGCTGCCTTCGGGCCCGTGGCAGCGGCAGCGATGCCAGCGGTGGGAAATAACGGCAGCGCGGACAGCCCCTGCTGGCTTGCTATCTTGCCCGCGGGGGGGCTGCCTTCGGGCCCGGGGCAGCTGCGCTCTTGCCTGCCCCCCGCGCGGGAGAGGCTAGGCGCTGCTGGGGCCAGCCCGACGTCGCTGGCCGCGCATGCGCGCTGCCGGTTTTCTCGCATCCCGCCAAGAAAACGTCGTGCGTTCCACATGAAACCAATCCAGTAAATCAGCCATATTTTTGTGAGGCTGCCAGCCAAATTTGGGGTCATTCCGGGCCGGTTCCTATTTTTGCGTATTTCCTTGATTTTTAATGGTAGGAAAATAAAATAAAATACTTCCCGACCTCGAAAAAATCTGGGAAAATTTATAAAGTTGGATTGGATTTTTGCCAGCCTATGTGCAAAATTTCAGCTCAAAATACCAAGAAATGAATTTTTTAGAGGGGGGGTGACAG
>CM055356.1:25163221-25164840 GCA_029228515.1 Populus alba x Populus x berolinensis
GCGCATGCGCGCTGCCGGTTTTCCCGCATCCCGCCAAGAAAACGTCATGCTTTCCACGTGAAATCAATCCAGTAAAATCAGCCATATTTTTGTGAGGCTGCCAGCCGAATTTGGGTCATTCCGGGCCGGTTCCTATTTTTGCGTATTTCCTTGATTTTTAATGGTAGGAAAATAAAAAAAAATACTTCCCGACCTCGAAAAAATCTGGGAAAATTTATAAAGGTGGATTGGATTTTTGCCAACCTATGTGCAAAATTTCAGCTCAAAATACCAAGAAATGAATTTTTTAGAGGGGGGGTGACAGCTGGGACCTAGTAGTGTCTGCCCCTGCCAGAGCTGCAATAACACTTATAGCTCTTTAGGGGGGTGGCCATGGGCGCGCTGGCTGGCGCCCATAGGCCTGCCGCGGGGGCTGCTGCTACGCTCGACTACACGTGGGGGGCCTCACGGCCCGAAGTAACGCCGCCATCGATGACCCGTTTTCCGGCCGGCGACGACCCGATTCCGACCACCGCCCTATAAAAATCACACGCGCGCGCGCGCGCGCGCCCGCGCGCCCGCGCCGCGCGGCGCTGGGGCTGGGCGCTGGGGCTGGGGGCTGGGGCCTGAGGGCCTGGGGCCCTTGGGGGCCCTTGGGCTCTTGGGCGATTGGGCGCGCGCGCGCGCGGCAATGATTTCCATGCCGCGCTGCGCAACGGGGGCTGACGCGGGGACAGCCCCTGCTGGCTTGCTATCTTACCCGCGGGGGGGCTGCCTTCGGGCCTTGCCCCCTGCGCTCTTGCCTGCCCCCCGCGCGGGAGAGGCTACGCACACTCAGCGGCAGCGATGCCAGCAGTGGGAAAAATCGGCAGCGCGGAAAGCCGCTGGTGGCCCGTGCGGTCGGCAGCGCAGATTTGTTGACGAACACGGGCTGGACGCTGGGCTGGCCAGGTGGCAGAAAATTCGTCCAGGGGTGGCTCACGGCATCGGCAGACGCGGGGACAGCCCCCGCTGGCTTGCTGTCTTGCCCGCGGGGGGGCTGCCTTCGGGCCCGGGGCAGCGGCAGCGATGCCAGCAGTGGGAAAAATCGGCAGCGCGGACAGCCCCCGCTGGCTTGCTGTCGTGCCCGCGGGGGGGCTGCCTTCGGGCCCGGGGCAGCGGCAGCGATGCCAGCAGTGGGAAAAATCGGCAGCGCGGACAGCCCCCGCTGGCTTGCTGTCGTGCCCGCGGGGGGGCTGCCTTCGGGCCCGGGGCAGCGGCAGCGATGCCAGCAGTGGGAAAAATCGGCAGCGCGGACAGCCCCTGCTGGCTTGCTGTCGTGCCCGCGGGGGGGCTGCCTTCGGGCCCGGGGCAGCGGCAGCGATGCCAGGTGGGGAAATATCGGCAGCGCGGACAGCCCCCGCTGGCTTGCTGTCTTGCCCGCGGGGGGGCTGCCTTCGGGCCCGTGGCAGCGGCAGCGATGCCAGCGGTGGGAAAAATCGGCAGCGCGGACAGCCCCTGCTGGCTTGCTGTCTTGCCCGCGGGGGGCTGCCTTCGGGCCCGGGGCAGCGGCAGCGATGCCAGCAGTGGGAAAAATCGGCAGCGCGGACAGCCCCTGCTGGCTTGCTGTCTTGCCCGCGGGGGGGCTGCCTTCGGGCCCG
>CM055356.1:25165911-25196552 GCA_029228515.1 Populus alba x Populus x berolinensis
CGCGAAACTCACCGAGTCAAAGCGTTTTGCCGTTTGCGGAAGAAGTCTGATGTAGAACAAGTAGCAGAAGCATACATGCTCAAGAGGATCACCCGAAATTCAAAGGCAACTGAATTTCGGCAACCGGCATCAATCGAATGTCGGAATGCCAAAAACTCACCGAGTCAAAGCGTTTCGCTGTTTGCGGAAGAAAGTCTGATGTAGAACAAGTAGCAGAAGCATACATGCTCAAGAGGGATCACCCGAAATTCAAAGGCAACTGAATTTCGGCAACCGGGCATCGAAGTCGGAATGCCGCGAAACTCACCGAGTCAAAGCGTTTCGCTGTTTGCGGAAGGAAGTGTGATGTAGAACAAGTAGCAGAAGCATACATGCTCAAGAGGGATCACCGAAATTCAAAGGCAACTGAATTTCGGCAACCGGGGCATCGAAGTCGGAATGCCGCGAAACTCACCAGTCAAAGCGTTTCGCTGTTTGCGGAAGAAAGTCTGATGTAGAACAAGTAGCAGAAGCATACATGCTCAAGAGGGATCACCCGAAATTCAAAGGCAACTGAATTTCGGCAACCGGGTTATCGAAGTCGGAATGCCGCGAAACTCACCGAGTCAAAGCGTTTCGCCGTTTGCGGAAGGAAGTGTGATGTAGAACAAGTAGCAGAAGCATACATGCTCAAGAGGGATCACCCGAAATTCAAAGGCAACTGAATTTCGGCAACCGGGGCATCGAAGTCGGAATGCCGCGAAACTCACCGAGTCAAAGCGTTTCGCCGTTTTGCGGAAGAAGTCTGATGTAGAACAAGTAGCAGAAGCATACATGCTCAAGAGGGATCACCCGAAATTCAAAGGCAACTGAATTTCGGCAACCAGGGCATCGAAGTCGAAATGCCGCGAAACTCACCGAGTCAAAGCGTTTCGCTGTTTGCGGAAGAAGTGTGATGTAGAACAAGTAGCAGAAGCATACATGCTCAAGAGGGATCACCCGAAATTCAAAGCAACTGAATCTATTCGGCAACCGGGGCATCGAAGTCGGAATGCCGCGAAACTCACCGAGTCAAAGCGTTTCGCCGTTTGCGGAAGAAGTCTGATGTAGAACAAGTAGCAGAAGCATACATGCTCAAGAGGGATCACCCGAAATTCAAAGGCAACTGAATTTCGGCAACCGGGCAATCGAAGTCGGAATGCCGCGAAACTCACCGAGTCAAAGCGTTTCGCTGTTTGCGGAAGGAAGTGTGATGTAGAACAAGTAGCAGAAGCATACATGCTCAAGAGGGATCACCCGAAATTCAAAGGCAACTGAATTTCGGCAACCGGGCATCGAAGTCGGAATGCCGCGAAACTCACCGAGTCAAAGCGTTTCGCCGTTTGCGGAAGGAAGTCTGATGTAGAACAAGTAGCAGAAGCATACATGCTCAAGAGGGATCACCCGAAATTCAAAGGCAACTGAATTTCGGCAACCGGGGCATCGAAGTCGGAATGCCGCGAAACTCACCGAGTCAAAGCGTTTCGCCGTTTGCGGAAGAAAGTCTGATGTAGAACAAGTAGCAGAAGCATACATGCTCAAGAGGGATCACCCGAAATTCAAAGGCAACTGAATTTCGGCAACCGGGCATCGAAGTCGGAATGCCGCGAAACTCACCGAGTCAAAGCGTTTCGCCGTTTGCGGAAGGAAGTGATGTAGAACAAGTAGCAGAAGCATACATGCTCAAGAGGGATCACCCGAAATTCAAAGGCAACTGAATTTCGACAACCGGAGCATCGAAGGAGGAATGCCGCGAAACTCTACGAGTCAAAGCGTTTCGCCGTTTGCGGAAGAAAGTCTGATGTAGAAAAAGTAGCAGAAGCATACTTGCTCAAGAGGGATCACCCGAAATTCAAAGGCAACTGAATTTCGGCAACCGGGGCATCGAAGTCGAATGCCGCGACACTCACCGACTCAAAGCGTTTCGCCGTTTGCGGAAGAAAGTCTGATGTAGAACAAGTAGCAGAAGCATACATGCTCAAGAGGGATCACCCGAAATTCAAAGGCAACTGAATTTCAGCAACCGGGGCATCGAAGTCGGAATGCCGCGAAACTCACCGATTCAAAGCGTTTCGCCGTTTGCGGAAGAAAGTCTGATGTAGAACAAATAGCAGAAGCATACATGCTCAAGATGGATCACCCCAAATTCAAAGGCAACTGAATTTCGGCAACCGGGGCATCGAAGTCCGAATGCCGCGAAACTCACCGACTCAAAGCGTTTCGCCGTTCGTGGAAGAAAGTCTGATGTGGAACAAGTGGCAGAAGCATACATGCTCAAGAGGGATCACCCGAAATTCAAAGGCAACTGAATTTCGGCAACCGGGGCATCGAAGTCGGAATGCCGCGAAACTCAACGACTCAAAGCGTTTCGCCATTTGCGGAAGGAAGTGTGATGTAGAACAAGTAGCAGAAGCATACATGCTCAAGAGGATCACCCGAAATTCAAAGGCAACTGAATTTCGGCAACCGGGGCATCGAAGTCGGAATGCCGCGAAACTCACCGAGTCAAAGCGTTTCGCCGTTTGCGGAAGGAAGTGTGATGTAGAACAAGTAGCAGAAGCATACATGCTCAAGAGGGATCACCCGAAATTCAAAGGCAACTGAATTTCGGCAACCGGGGCATCGAAGTCGGAATGCCGCGAAACTCAACGACTCAAAGCGTTTCGCCATTTGCGGAAGAAAGTCTGATGTAGAGCAAGTAGCAGAAGCATCCATGCTCAAGAGGGATCACCCGAAATACAAAGGCAACTGAATTTCGGCAACCGGGCATCGAAGTCGGAATGCCGCGAAACTCACCGAGTCAAAGCGTTTCGCCGTTTGCGGAAGAAAGTCGATGTAGAACAAGTAGCAGAAGCATACATGCTCAAGAGGGATCACCCGAAATTCAAAGGCAACTGAATTTCGGCAACCGGGCATCGAAGTCGGAATGCCGCGAAACTCACCGAGTCAAAGCGTTTCGCCGTTTGCGGAAGAAAGTCTGATGTAGAACAAGTAGCAGAAGCATACATGCTCAAGAGGGATCACCCGAAATTCAAAGGCAACTGAATTTCGGCAACGGGGCATCGAAGTCGGAATGCCGCGAAACTCACCGAGTCAAAGCGTTTCGCCGTTTGCGGAAGAAAGTCTGATGTAGAACAAGTAGCAGAAGCATACATGCTCAAGAGGGATCACCCGAAATTCAAAGGCAACTGAATTTCGGCAACCGGGGCATCGAAGTCGGAATGCCGCGAAACTCACCGAGTCAAAGCGTTTCGCCGTTTGCGGAAGAAAGTCTGATGTAGAACAAGTAGCAGAAGCATACATGCTCAAGAGGGATCACCCGAAATTCAAAGGCAACTGAATTTCGGCAACCGGGCATCGAAGTCGGAATGCCGCGAAACTCACCGAGTCAAAGCGTTTCGCTGTTTGCGGAAGAAGTCTGATGTAGAACAAGTAGCAGAAGCATACATGCTCAAGAGGGATCACCCGAAATTCAAAGGCAACTGAATTTCGCAACCGGGCATCGAAGTCGGAATGCCGCGAAACTCACCGAGTCAAAGCGTTTCGCCGTTTGCGGAAGAAAGTCTGATGTAGAACAAGTAGCAGAAGCATACATGCTCAAGAGGGATCACCCGAAATTCAAAGGCAACTGAATTTCGGCAACCGGCATCGAAGTCGAAATGCGCGAAACTCACCGAGTCAAAGCGTTTCGCCGTTTGCGGAAGAAAGTCTGATGTAGAACAAGTAGCAGAAGCATACATGCTCAAGAGGGATCACCCGAAATTCAAAGGCAACTGAATTTCGGCAACCGGGGCCGAAGTCGGAATGCCGCGAAACTCACCGAGTCAAAGCGTTAGGCCGTTTGCGGAAGAAAGTCTCATGTAGAACAAGTAGCAGAAGCATACATGCTCAAGAGGGATCACCCGCAATTCAAAGGCAACTGAATTTCGGCAACCGGGGCATCGAAGTCGGAATGCCGCGAAACTCACCGTCAAAGCGTTTCGCCGTTTGCGGAAGAAAGTCTGATGTAGAACAAGTAGCAGAAGCATACATGCTCAAGAGGGATCACCCGAAATTCAAAGGCAACTGAATTTCGGCAACCGGGCATCGAAGTCGGAATGCCGCGAAAGTCACCGAGTCAAAGCGTTTCGCCGTTTGCGGAAGAAAGTCTGATGTAGAACAAGTAGCAGAAGCATACATGCTCAAGAGGGATCCCAGAAATTCAAAGGCAACTGAATTTCGGCAACCGGGCCATCGAAGTTGGAATGCCGCAAAGCTCACGAAGTCAAATTGTTTCACCGTTTGCGGAAGAAAGTCTGATGTAGAACAAGTAGCAGAAGCATACATGCTGCAGAGGGATCACCCTAAATTCACTGGCAACTGAATTTCGGGAAAACGGGCATCGAAGTCGGAATGCCGCGAAACTCATCGAGTCAAAGCGTTTCGCCGTTTGCGGAAGAAAGTCTGATGTAGAACAAGTACCACAAGCTTACATGGTCAAGAGGGATCACCTGAAATTCAAAGGCAACTGAATTTCGGCAACCGGGGCATCGAAGTCGGAATGCCGCGAAACTCACCAAGTCAAAGCGTTTCGTTGTTTGCGGAAGAAAGTCTGATGAAGAAAAGTAGCAGAAGCATACAGGCTCAAGAGGGATCACCCGAAATTCAAAGGCAACTGAATTTCGCAACCGGCATCGAAGTCGGAATGCCGCGAAACTCACCGAGTCAAAGCGTTTCGCTGTTTGCGGAAGAAAGTCTGATGTAGAACAAGTAGCAGAAGCATACATGCTCAAGAGGGATCACCCGAAATTCAAAGGCAACTGAATTTCGGCAAACGGGCATCGAAGTCGGAATGCCGCGAAACTCACCGAGTCAAAGCGTTTCGCTGTTTGCGGAAGAAAGTCTGATGTAGAACAAGTAGCAGAAGCATACATGCTCAAGAGGGATCACCCGAAATTCAAAGGCAACTGAATTTCGGCAACCGGGCATCGAAGTCGGAATGCCGCGAAACTCACCGAGTCAAAGCGTTTCGCCGTTTGGGAAGAAAGTCTGATGTAGAACAAGTAGCAGAAGCATACATGCTCAAGAGGATCACCCGAAATTCAAAGGCAACTGAATTTCGGCAACCGGGGCATCGAAGTCGGAATGCCGCGAAACTCACCGAGTCAAAGCGTTTCGCCGTTTGCGGAAGAAAGTCTGATGTAGAACAAGTAGCAGAAGCATACATGCTCAAGAGGGATCACCCGAAATTCAAAGGCAACTGAATTTCGGCAACCGGGGCATCGAAGTCGAATGCCGCGAAACTCACCGAGTCAAAGCGTTTCGCCTTTTGCGGAAGAAAGTCTGATGTAGAACAAGTAGCAGAAGCATACATGCTCAAGAGGGATCACCCGAAATTCAATGGCAACTGAATTTCGGCAAAACGGGCATCGAAGTCGGAATGCCGCGAAACTCACCGAGTCAAAGCGTTTCGCTTTTTGCGGAAGAAAGTCTGATGTAGAACAAGTAGCAGAAGCATACATGCTCAAGAGGGATCACCCGAAATTCAAAGGCAACTGAATTTCGGCAAAACGGCATCGAAGTCGGAATGCCGCGAAACTCACCGAGTCAAAGCGTTTCGCTGTTTGCGAAGAAAGTCTGATGTAGAACAAGTAGCAGAAGCATACATGCTCAAGAGGGATCACCCGAAATTCAAAGGCAACTGAATTTCGGCAACCGGGCATCGAAGTCGGAATGCCGCGAAACTCACCGAGTCAAAGCGTTTCGCTTTTGCGGAAGAATCTGATGTAGAACAAGTAGCAGAAGCATACATGCTCAAGAGGGATCACCCGAAATTCAAAGGCAACTGAATTTCGGCAAAACGGGCATCGAAGTCGGAATGCCGCGAAACTCACCGAGTCAAAGCGTTTCGCCGTTTGCGGAAGAAAGTCTGATGTAGAACAAGTAGCAAAAGCATACATGCTCAAGAGGGATCACCCGAAATTCAAAGGCAACTGAATTTCGGCAAAACGGGCATCGAAGTCGGAATGCCGCGAAACTCACCGAGTCAAAGCGTTTCGCTGTTTGCGGATGAAAGTCTGATGTAGAACTAGTAGCAGAAGCATACATGCTCATGAGGGAGCACCCGAAATTCAAAGGCAACTGAATTTGGGCAAAACGGCATCGAAGTCGGAATGTCGCGAAACTCACCGAGTCAAAGTGTTTTGCTTTTTGCGGATGAAAGTCTGATGTAGAATGACACGACCAAAAGCTTGATGTCTCTTCCCAAGTGCAGGAGTGTCGAAGTAATAAATAACCCGGCAAGACCGGGTCGAACCACAGAGAGGTTAATTGTATAAATTAAAAATAACAAGACAACAACAACAACACACAACAATAACAATAATACTCAGTACGTGGCGTTGTTATACCTGAGAATGATCTAAAGATCGGGTCACAGGTTTCCAGCCTATATACTGAGTTTATGAAAAGATCAAAGATATATATTATATAATATAAACAGAATGTAAATAATAATAATAATAACAATGATAATAATAATAATAACAAAGATGAAGAAATTAATGAGAACTTTGAGATAAAAGATTAACGTAAGGATTAAACAATGATAAAAACAAATGTCAAGGTTAGAGGATCCACTAATGGTACTTCAAACAAGTATAATATAAACTCTTATTACTCAATTGGAAACCACACATAAAGGAGGTTCCAATCAGATTATAAATTGTTAACATGATTACATTAATTATCTTATTCGAATAAAGCTAATACTTGTAAATGTTGGCAGGCATTCATGATTATAACTTATGTTAACAACAAATCAAGTTCCTTTCATAGCTCAGGTGTCGGTTAAACCATACAGTATGGGCTATGAAAGTGCCAAGTATTTGTTGTACCAAGTGTTATACAACATAAATCTAGATTAACCATTTAACAAGCAAAGTATTAAAGTGAACAAGATAACAAATATAAAACATGTTAGTATCCAACGTTAAGGTCCATGTTAAGTTTATATTATACTTATTCTTACACCATTAGTGTACCCTTTTCACCTTGACATAATTAACTTAGCTAAACATAATGAAAGAAAGAAACATAAATGAACAAGACAAGAACATAAATGAGAAAGAAGTTAACTAGACAAAGGAAAGGAAATGAAGTGCATAAACTTGATATTAATGAAAGCAAGACATAAGCAATACAAAGAGAGAAAGCAAGAGCATGATCTTGATCTGAACACCAAGATGCCTCAATACATGGTAAGTGCCTCCTTTTATAGGCCAAAATTTGGAACTATTGATTTGTTGACTAATTGATGAGTGGGTGGCCACATCTTGACTAGATAACAATCCTTATCTTCTTGTCTGATCAAGACGTCATTGCTAACATCATAATTTGCCCAGAATCCTCAAGAATGTTCTAGGAAATTGTCTCAGCTTTCCAACAAAAAAAAGATGAGGTCATTTGGACTTCTAGAACTCAAGATATGGGCTGAACACTAAATAGTGTTTGGGCTGCAGGACAGCTTCGGACTTCTTCGTTGTTCCTTCAATTTGGACTTCAAAACGACCTTTTCAAATCTTGGGCTCCTCATGAAAGTTGTAGGCCTTTGTCTTACCTTTCCATCCATATAAAGTGGACCTAAATCCGAAATCTAGAGCTCCAGATATGATCCAATTACCGAGCAATGTTCCGGTTTGGACTGCACCGACATCTCTTTTCTAAGTTTGGCCATCTCTTTGTCCTTTAACTTTCAATGCTTAAACTCATCAATCAATCCTTTTATTTATGTGATAGTCCTGCATTTAAAATGAGCATTTACCATAAATTAAGGTATCTTATAATATCAAACTTGTTATTATAAAACATGCTTTAGTTAAGGAGTTATTGATACTTCAAGTGCAAAATGATGATATAAAACCTTGATAAACATGCACTTTTAAGTACTAATCACACCCCCCAACCAGCTTATTACTAGTCCCTAGTAATCTAAAGCGTTAAAATAGAGAAACAATTTGCAAGTTCCACAAAGCAAGGCATTCATCATTCAACTTCCATTAATCTATCCAGATAAACAAACTCTCATTAAATTTATATTCCTGCTTCATACTTCGTAAACAAGATATTAATAAACCTTCTTTTTGTGTGCTCAATGAAAACATAGATGATGGGGCTTTTGTTGGAAGAAAACAATATTATGTTCAAATGTTTAAGGTGAACTTCCTTGGGTTGGGATTATTATTTTTTTTTTTCTTTCTTTTTTTTTTTATCTTTTTTTTTTATATACACATACAACTTAAAACACAATGTATCTTTAACCCATGTAACGAGTTTTAGGCTAATGACTCCCAGACCAGTTGGTCTTAGGGCATTAGGTGTTGAGACACCCCTACGAGCTTAACAACTCGGGTTGCAGATACTGATACGTAGATAGTGCAATGTTTGATTCCCTTAAGCTTTTCTCCTTAACCCATGTAACAAGCTTTGGGCCAATAGCTCCCAAGTCAGTTGACTTTAGGGTATTAGGTGTTAAAACACCCCTTCGGGCTTAATTGCTTAGGTTAGGGAGGCTACGAAACCAAACTTATCCACGTTTTATTATCATTTCAATACTATCATTTTTTTTTTTTTTTTTTTTTTTTGCAAATTATATACTATCCTTTTCCCTTAGTTGTTACCTTCAACAAAAGAACATAATTAATGTAATAATCCAATGTGCAACCCACAATCATATGTTAAAGTGTGTGTGTGAAAATGAAGGTTTAATAATACTTGTTAAATGAGTATAAAAGCAGAATCAAGTGATAACAATGTGAGAGTTTGTAAACCTGAATATTTCAAGAAGTATTATGATAGACCTTGGTAATGAAACTTACTAAGATGCGTCTCTAGAGTCAATAAAATTGATTCCATACTCTGCCATCCTAATAACAATTTTGTCAAATGGTTTTAATAATAGCAAAAACAGTTAGCAAGTTAGTATTTTTTTTTTTTAAACTACTACCCTCTCCCCCCAACCAAAACGAGACATTGTCCTCAATGTTCGAAGGTAGAAAGATAGAGTATAGAAGACATCACCTGAAACAGCGAACAATGACAAACCTGAAACACACTTAAACAAACATAAGAAGTAACAAAACAAAATAATATGCTATTAATAAAACCAAAAGACACAAGGTTTCACAGATGAAGGCTCAAATCTAATCTAAGCTTTTTACGGCTTTCCTTAGTTGACCAATCTAGACGACTCATGCAGGGATCAATGACAGGGATGAAAGATTGTAGTTGGTCAATCAATTGTTCAGCAGTAGCAGCAGAGATTATGATTCGTCGTGCCGAAGATGTTAGAAATTCCTGTTCCACAGCTTGATCAAGGAAAGACAGCAACTTATCATAAAAACCATTAACATTTAACAAACCTATAGGTTTATGGTGAATGTGCAGTTGGGCCCAAGATGAAATATGAAAGATCTCTTCCAATGTGCCCAGACCACCTGGTAAGGCAATGAAGGCATCAGCATGGTTAAACATGGTATTCAGTCGGTCAGACATTGTTGGGACCTGTAGTTCCTCTCCAATTGTTTTTCCAATGATGTCCCCATTTGCTAAAGCTTTGGGGACAACCCCCAAAACTTGACTGCCTCCTAAAAATGCAGCCATTGACACACCTCCCATTAACCCAAGGCTGCCTCCCCCATACACTAAATGAATCTTTCTCTCAGCTAGTACCCGACCAAGATGATTTGCTGATTCTAAAAACTCTTTTTCTTTCCCAGAACTGGATCCACCGAAAACACAAATATTTCTTATATGATGACTTGAGGAACCTGCCATTTCTACACACTTCTATATTTGATGAATATATGGGATGAGTAGAAATGAAGGGAAGGAAGAGAAGAATTTATAGATGAAAAAGTGAAAATGCAATCATACCACCTATATGTAGGCCAGCTGTAGTCTCACAAACTCTCTCTCTCTTTATTAATTATTTATTTTGAAAAAGCATGTATGTACAGGTAGTTGTGATTGTGGCTCACATCTTCCCTTGGTTTTACGTCCAAGAACGGCTTAAACGCCCTCTATGGGTCGGGGATAGGCTTCCCATCCAGTTTTCTTAAAAACTGGCAAACAGGGTCTTTTTTAGTCAGATTCCCAAGACTAAGTCGATCATGTTCTTTATGGAATTGTGGCCATAAATCATGAATTACACGATGCACATCTCCACTAGGATGCGTCTCAAGGGTCAACAAAAGATTATCTAAAGACCCCTTACTCAGGCCATCCTTAATGAATTGTATCTTATCTTCACGGTTTACAGATACCATTCCTAAAGAACGACATGTCGCATTACAAGTCCATCTGGCACATCTGTGACAGACTTTCAGTCGTTTTGCACGACGTTTCTTTGCAAAAGTGCTTTTACCTGTTCCAGGCATGTGTGAAATGAAAGAATTGGAGGACTCACCTGATAATCGAACCTTTGCTTCAATTAACCAACGAATATCTTCAGGAATTCCATGATTCATTAACAACCTCAATCTTGCACACCTAGCACGGTAAATTTTATTAATCGCATTTGAGGCAGAGCGGGAAAATACCTTTTCAACTTTTCAAGAGTGGTGTCCATTTTCAAAAGAGAATTAGAGAAGAGATTCAAAGAAGGAAGAAAGAGCTAAGAATTATACAAATATATACAGATATCAGTTATTTGGGAAACTGAAAGAACCGACTTAAGTCACGGAGTACCGTTATCCGCCATTTGACCGGGGTGAAAGAGAGACTAGCAAAACAACAAAACACAAAACAATGTGAGAAAAAGAATCAATCTTTATATACAGGATCACTCAATTCAATAGAGTCATTTTCAACTGAAAAATTATCAAAATAAACTTTCAAACGATGCCCATTTACCTTGAAAACATTGCCATTCTTTGGATTCTCAATATCACAGGCCCCATATGGATACACATGTTTCACAATAAAAGGACCGCTCCATCTTGATCTTAGTTTTCCAGGAAATAAATGGAGTCGAGAATTATAAAGCAAGACTTTTTGACCAACATTGAATGTTTTTCTCAGTATTTTCTTGTCATGAAACTCTTTAATTCTTGCTTTATGAATTTTTGAATTGTCATATGCATCATTTCTTATTTCCTCAAGCTCATTTATTTGCAATTTTCGCAGCTGACTAGCATCATCAAGGCTTGAATTGAAAGCTTTAATAGCCCAATAAGCTTTATGTTCAATTTCCACAGGCAAGTGACAAGGTTTTCCATAGACTAGTCTATAAGGTGACATACCTAATGATGTTTTATAAGCAGTTCGATAAGCCCAAAGTGCATCATTAAGTCTTAAAGACCAGTCTTTCCTATTAGGGTTCACTGTTTTCTCCAAGATCTGTTTGATCTCCCTATTAGCAAGCTCTACTTGTCCACTTGTCTGAGGGTGATAAGGGGTGGCAACTTTATGTGTGATTCCATATTTCTTCATTAAAGACTCAAATGGCTTGTTGCAAAAGTGTGTTCCACCGTCACTTATCATGGCTCGAGGGATTCCAAATCGACTTAAAATGTTTTCTTTCAAAAACTTTATCACTGTTTTGTGATCATTGGTTCGACTTGGAATTGCCTCTATCCATTTTGAAACATAATCTACTGCGACCAATATGTACAAGAAACCAAATGATGGAGGAAATGGACCCATGAAATCTATACCCCAACAATCAAAGATCTCAATGACAAGAATAGGATTTAAAGGCATCATGTGACGTTTCGAAATAGATCCCAACTTTTGACAATTTTCACAAATCTTACAGAATGCATGTGAGTCTTTGAACATGGTGGGCCAATAAAATCCACTTTGTAAGATTTTTGCAGTTGTCTTTCTTGATGAGAAATGACCCCCACATGCCTCAGAATGACAAAATTTAATGACACTACTTACCTCATTGTCAGGAATGCATCTTCGAAATATTTGATCAGGACAATATTTGAATAAATAAGGGTCATCCCAATAAAAGTTCTTCACTTCGTTCAAGAACTTTCTTTTGTCTTGGGTACTCCAATGAGCTGGCAATTGTCCTGAAACAAGAAAATTAACAATATTAGCAAACCAAGGCATCGTAGAGACAGAAAATAAAGATTCATCAGGAAAGTAGTCATCGATTGGTGTAATGTCAGATCTCGAATCGGTTGTCAATCTTGACAAATGATCCGCGACAACATTTTCGGTGCCTTTCTTGTCTTTGATTGTGATATCAAATTCTTGAAGTAACAAAATCCACCGCACCAATCTAGCCTTAGAATCTTTCTTAGAGAGAAGATATTTCAATGCTGCATGATCACTAAAAACAACAACAGGTGAGCCAACAAGATAAGATCTGAACTTGTCACATGCAAATACTACTGCAAGTAATTCTTTTTCAGTGGTAGTGTAATTCATTTGAGCACTATTTAAAGTTTTACTTGCATAGTAAATCACATAAGGTTTCTTATCTTTCCTTTGTCCCAAGACAGCACCCACGGCATAATCACTAGCGTCACACATTATTTCAAAAGGTAATGACCAATCAGGAGGTTGAATGACAGGAGCAGAAGTAAGCAAGTTTTTAAGTTTAACAAAGGCTTCCTCACAATGTTCAGTCCATTCAAAAATATTATCCTTTGTTAGAAGGTTACTCAAGGGCTTAGATATTACACTAAAATCTTTGATGAACCTTCTGTAAAAACCAGCATGTCCTAAGAATGATCTAACATCTTTAACAGATTTTGGTGTTGGTAAGTTGGCAATTAACTCGATTTTAGATTTGTCAACCTCAATTCCTTTCGATGAAACAATGTGACCAAGTACAATGCCGTTTGTTACCATAAAGTGACATTTTTCCCAATTCAGTACAAGATTCTTCTCTTCACACCTGCTCAAAACCTTTTCTAAGTTAGTCAAACAATCATCAAATGAATCACCAAAAACAGAAAAATCATCCATAAAAATTTCAAGAAAACGTTCAACCATATCACTGAATATGCTAAGCATGCATCTTTGAAACGTGGCTGGTGCATTACATAATCCAAAAGGCATCCTTCGATATGCAAAAGTACCAAATGGACATGTGAAAGTAGTCTTCTCTTGATCTTCCAATGCAATTTCAATTTGATTGTAACCTGAATAACCATCTAGGAAACAATAAAATTCATGACCTGCAACTCTTTCTAGGATTTGGTCCATGAAAGGTAAAGGGAAATGATCTTTTCTAGTCATTGAATTAAGTTTCCTATAGTCAATGCACATGCGCCAACCCGTAACAGTCCTAGTTGGAATTAACTCATTTTTCTCATTTGTTATCACAGTGACTCCAGACTTTTTGGGTACAACTTGGGTAGGACTTACCCATTTGCTGTCAGAAATAGGATAAATGATTCCATTATCTAGAAGCTTAATGACTTCATTTTTCACTACTTCTTTCATATTAGGATTAAGCCTTCGTTGCATTTCTCTAGAGGGTTTAGCATTTTCCTCCAAATAAATCCTGTGTGTGCAAATCAAAGGGCTAATTCCTTTTATGTCAGCTATGGTCCATCCTAATGCATTTTTGTGCATTTTCAGAGTCTGTAATAACTTACCTTCTTGATGTGCATTAAGTTTGGAAGAGATTATTACCGGAAAAGTTTCATTTTCTCCCAAAAATGAGTATTTGAGATTAAATGGTAACGGCTTCAATTCAGGTTTTGGTGGTTGAACACTTGAAGGTATGGGCTCAATTGATCGTGGTGGCAATTCTTCAATTTGTGGTCTCCAATTGCATGCCTTTGATTCCTGAAAGTAGACCATTTGCAAATCATCAGATTCATCAATCTCAGTTTCACTAGAAGTGGTTTGAAATTGATCATGAACTAATTTTTCAATAAAGTCCACTTCCTGTAAATCATTATCATCTCCAGGTTGCTTGTAAATGTTGAAAATATTCATCTCCAATGTCATGTTTCCAAATGATAGCTTCATCAGTCCATTCCTACAATTAATCAATGCATTAGAAGTGGCAAGAAATGGACGTCCTAAAATGACAGGAATTGAATTACATGCTTCAACAGGTTGCGTGTCCAAGACAACAAAATCCACAGGATAAATGAATTTATCAACTTGTACTAACACATCTTCAATTATTCCTCTAGGCACTTTTACAGATCTATCGGCGAGTAAAAGAGTTACAGAGGTTGGTTTTAACTCACCTAGATTGAGACTTTGAAAAACTGAATATGGAAGTAAATTCACACTAGCTCCAAGATCAAGTAAGGCTCTTTCAATTTTATGTTCTCCAATAAAGCAAGAAATTGTAGGACAACCAGGGTCTTTATATTTCAAAGCATTATTGTTCTGAAGAATGGCACTTACTTGTTCGGCTAAAAAGGCTTTCTTTTTCACATTCAGTTTTCTCTTCACAGTGCACAGATCTTTCAAAAATTTAGCATAGGAAGGAACCTGTTTAATAGCATCCAACAAAGGTATATTGATCCTTACCTGTTTGAAAATTTCAAAGATTTCAGAGTTGTGACTAACTTTCCTTTGTTTGATCATGGCATGAGGAAATGGAAGTGCTGGCGGGGAATCAGCCTTTTCTTTGCAATGTTCAGGTTCAACCCCTTCCTTACCCTCAGAGATAGACTCATCATCTTTCTCACAAGGTTCAAGAATAGGTTTTTCAATAACCTTACCACTACGAAGAGTGATGACTGATTTGACTTGATCCATGTGTTGGCTTCCAGAACTACTTGCATTTGCATTGTATTGCCCCTTTGGATTTTGCTGTGGTTGAGAAGGAAACTTACCTTTCTCTTGGAAACTGAGAGCAGATGTTAATTTTGCAAGAGCATCTTTAAAATCTGTCATGCTTTGAGCAAGTTGAGTGTTGATTGTCTCCTGCTTTTCAATGAATGCATGCAATGTTTCCTCAAAATTTCTTCTAGGAGGTGGAGCATAAGGAGGTGCATATCCATGAGAATTTTGGAAATTATGGTGTGCTTGAAACGGTGGATGTGAAGTTTGTGCATTGTTGCTATCACTCTTCCAACTAAAATTTGGGTGATTTCTCCAACCAGGGTTATATGTTTGTGAGTATGGGTTATGGTTGGGTCTTTGGAAACTGTTTAAAGCATGGGCTTGTTCATGGAGGCATTCCTTAAAAGAAGGCAAAGTTGGACAATCATTTGTTGATGCTCATTTGTTTCACAGATTTGACACACAATGTCTTGAACAGATTTTAATTGACCACTCTTTTTTAATTCTAGTGCCTCGACTTTTCTAGCTAAAGATGCAAACTTGGCTTGGAGGTCATGATCTTCCCTAAGGTTGTGCATACCCCCACTAGATGTATGAGGTTGAGTTTTACCTGGTGCCTCATAAGTACCTGTGGTGTCCCAATTTTGAGCATTTTCGGCTAGCAAGTCTAGGTACTCCATTGCTTCATTAGGGTCTTTATCTTCAAAGGTTCCATTGCACATCAATTCAACCATTTGCCTATCTCTAGGTGTTAAACCTTCATAAAAATGTGAAACCAATCTCCATGTTTCAAAACCATGATGTGGGCAAGTATTAAGCAAATCTCGATACCTATCCCAACATTGGTAAAATGTTTCTCCTGGCTTTTGAGTGAAAGTGATGATTTGTCTTTTGAAAGAGTTTGTTCTGTGAGATGGAAAAAACTTCTTTAAAAATTGTTGTTGCATATCATCCCAAGCACGAATGGATCCTGGTCTCAAATTTTGTAGCCATGTTTTAGCTTTATCTTTTAATGAAAAAGGAAAAAGCTTTAATCGAATGGTGTTCATGCTACAATTTGAGTCATTATAGGTATTACAGACCTCCTCAAATTCCCTTAAATGCAAGTATGGATTTTCTAAGTCTAAGCCATGAAAAGATGGTAAAAGTTGAATAATGCCTGGCTTAAAATTAAAATGAGATGCATCAGGAGGGAAAACTATGCATGAGGGTGCACTTGTTCTTGTGGGATTCATGTGGTCTCTAAGTGTTCTCATACGGTTATTCTCATTATTCTCATTATGAAGTGATTGATTATCTTCTTCGGCCATATTTTCTGAAAATGATGAGGATACCCTACAAAGTCTACCACTTAATGTACGTGACCAAACTCTCATGCACGTGTAAGAAGAGAATAAAAGCAAGAAAAGAAAATAAAAGAAAAAGAAACAAAACAAAACAAAGGAAACAAAAATAGATAAAATGAAAAGTGAAAAGAGAAAATAAATTAAATATTATAATTTATACAAGAATTTACCTCCCCGGCAACGGCGCCAAAAACTTGACACGACCAAAAGCTTGATGTCTCTTCCCAAGTGCAGGAGTGTCGAAGTAATAAATAACCCGGCAAGACCGGGGTCGAACCACAGAGAGGTTAATTGTATAAATTATAAATAACAAGACAACAACAACAACAACAACAATAATAATACTCAGTACGTGGCGTTGTTATACCTGAGAATGATCTAAAGATCGGGTCACAGGTTTCCAGCCTATATACTGAGTTTATGAAAAGATCAAAGATATATATTATATAATATAAACAGAATGTAAATAATAATAATAATAACAATGATAATAATAATAATAACAGAAGATGAAGAAATTAATGAGAACTTTGAGATAAAAGATTAACGTAAGGATTAAACAATGATAAAAACAAATGTCAAGGTTAGAGGATCCACTAATGGTACTTCAAACAAGTATAATATAAACTCTTATTACTCAATTGGAAACCACACATAAAGGAGGTTCCAATCAGATTATAAATTGTTAACATGATTACATTAATTATCTTATTCGAATAAAGCTAATACTTGTAAATGTTGGCAGGCATTCATGATTATAACTTATGTTAACAACAAATCAAGTTCCTTTCATAGCTCAGGTGTCGGTTAAACCATACAGTATGGGCTATGAAAGTGCCAAGTATTTGTTGTACCAAGTGTTATACAACATAAATCTAGATTAACCATTTAACAAGCAAAGTATTAAAGTGAACAAGATAACAAATATAAAACATGTTAGTATCCAACGTTAAGGTCCATGTTAAGTTTATATTATACTTATTCTTACACCATTAGTGTACCCTTTTCACCTTGACATAATTAACTTAGCTAAACATAATAAAAGAAAGAAACATAAATGAACAAGATAAGAACATAAATGAGAAAGAAGTTAACTAAGTAAAGGAAAGGAAATGAAGTGCATAAACTTGATATTAATGAAAGCAAGACATAAGCAATACAAAGAGAGAAAGCAAGAGCATGATCTTGATCTGAACACCAAGATGCCTCAATACATGGTAAGTGCCTCCTTTTATAGGCCAAAATTTGGAACTATTGATTTGTTGACTAATTGATGAGTGGGTGGCCACATCTTGACTAGATAACAATCCTTATCTTCTTGTCTGATCAAGACGTCATTGCTAACATCATAATTTGCCCAGAATCCTCAAGAATGTTCTAGGAAATTGTCTCAGCTTTCCAACAAAAAAAAGATGAGGTCATTTGGACTTCTAGAACTCAAGATATGGGCTGAACACTAAATAGTGTTTGGGCTGCAGGACAGCTTCGGACTTCTTCGTTGTTCCTTCAATTTGGACTTCAAAACGACCTTTTCAAATCTTGGGCTCCTCATGAAAGTTGTAGGCCTTTGTCTTACCTTTCCATCCATATAAAGTGGACCTAAATCCGAAATCTAGAGCTCCAGATATGATCCAATTACCGAGCAATGTTCCGGTTTGGACTGCACCGACATCTCTTTTCTAAGTTTGGCCATCTCTTTGTCCTTTAACTTTCAATGCTTAAACTCATCAATCAATCCTTTTATTTATGTGATAGTCCTGCATTTAAAATGAGCATTTACCATAAATTAAGGTATCTTATAATATCAAACTTGTTATTATAAAACATGCTTTAGTTAAGGAGTTATTGATACTTCAAGTGCAAAATGATGATATAAAACCTTGATAAACATGCACTTTTAAGTACTAATCAGCCTGTTTTGCCGAAATTCAGTTGCCTTTGAAATTTTTCGGGTTGATCCCTCTTGAGCATGTAATGCTTCTGCTACTTGTTCACTAACCATCAGAAATTTTCATCAGCCGCGAAACAGCCATAGGCCTTTTGGACATCGGTAAGGTTTTCGCGATCATTCCGCATTCGGGATGATGCCCGTTGTGCCGAAATTCAGTTGCCTTTGAATTTCGGGTGATCCCTCTTGAGCATGTATGCTTCTGCTACTTGTTCTACATCAGACTTTCTTCCGCAAATGGCGAAACACTTTGAGTCGGTAAGTTTCGCGACCCTCCGACTTCGATGCCCGTTTTGCTGAAATTCAGTTGCCTTTGAATTTCGGGTGATCCCTCTTGATCATGTATGCTTCTGCTAATTGTTCTACATCAGACTTCTTCCGCAAACGGCAATATGCTTTGACTCAGTGAGTTTCGCGACATTCATAGTTCGATGCCCGTTATGCCTAAATTCAGTTGCCTTTGAGTTTTAGGTGATCCCTCTTGAGCATGTATGCTTCTGCTTCTTGTTCTACATCAGACTTTCTTCCGCAAACGGCAAAAGGCTTTGACTCGGTGAGTTTCGCTGCATTCCGACTTCGATGCCCCGGTTGCCGAAATTTAGTTGCCTTTGAATTTCGGGTGATGCCTCTTGAGCATGTATGCTTCTGCTACTTGTTCTACATCAGATTTTCATCCGCAAATAGCGAAACACTTTGACTCGGTAAGTTTCGCGACATTTGGCCTTCGTTGCCCGTGGGGGGGGGGGGGGGGGGTTTTGCCGAAATTCAGTTGCACTTTGGGAAAATTTTTCGGGTTGATCCCTCTTGAGCATGTATGCTTCTGCTTCTTGTTCTACATCAGACTTTCTTCCTAAACCGGCAAAAGGCTTTTTGACTCGGTGTGTTTTCGCTGAATTCCGACTCTTCAATGCCCGCCGGTTGCCGAAATTTCAGTTGCCTTTGAATTTGGTTAGTGTGATCGCTCGTTGAGCATGTATGCTTCTCCTACTTGTTTCTACATCATACTTTCAATCCGCAAAAACAGCGAAATGCTTTGACTCGGGTAGTTTCACGACCATTCCGACTTCGACTGCCGGCCTTGTGCCGATATTCAGTTGCCTTTGAATTTCGGGTGATCCCTCTTGATCATGTATGCTTCTGCTACTTGTCTCTACATCAGGACTTCTTCCCGCAAGGACGGGAAAAAATACTTTGGACTTGGTGAAGTTTCGCGACATTTCCGACTATAGGTCGAATGGCCCCGTTCTTGCCGAAATTCAGTTGCCGTTTGAATTTCGGGTGATCCCTCTTGAGCAAAGTATGCTTCTGCTACTTGTTCTAACATCAGACTTTCATGCCCGCAAACAAAGCAGCGAAACGCTTTAAATCGGTAAGTTTGGCGAACATTCCGACTTCGGATGCCTGTTTTGCCGAAATTTTAGTTTGGCTTTGAATTTCGGGTGATCCTCTTGGAAGCATGTATGCTTCTGCTACTGAACGTGTTCTACATCAAAACTTTCATCTGCGAAACAGCGAAACGGCTTTTGACTCAGTGAGTTTCGCGACATTCCGACTTCGATGCCCGTTGTGCCGAAATTCAGTTGCCTTTGAATTTCGGGTGATCCCTCTTGAGCATGTATGCTTCTGCTACTTTGCTTCTACATCCAGACTTTCTTCGTAAACGGCAAAGAGGCTTTGATCTCGGTGATTTTTCGCCTGCATTCCGAACTTCAATGCCCCCCCCGCCCCCGGTTGCCGCTGAAATTTCCCAGTTGCCTTTGAATTTTGGTGTGATCGCTCTTGAGCATGTATGCTTCTGCTAACTTGTTCTACATCCAGACTTTCTTCCGCAAACAGCAAAAGGCTTTGACTCGTGAGTTTCGCGGCATTCCGACTTCGATGCCCCGGTTGCCGAAATTCAGTTGCCTTTGAATTTCGGGTGATCCCTCTTGAGCATGTATGCTTCTGCTACTTGTTCTACATCAGACTTCTTCCGCAAACGGCGAAACGCTTTGACTCGGTGAGTTTCGCGGCATTCCGACTTCGATGCCCGGTTGCCGAAATTCAGTTGCCTTTGAATTTCGGGTGATCCCTCTTGAGCATGTATGCTTCTGCTACTTGTTCTACATCAGACTTTCTTCCGCAAACGGCGAAACGCTTTGACTCGGTGAGTTTCGCGACATTCCGACTTCGATGCCCGTTTGCCGAAATTCAGTTGCCTTTGAATTTCGGGTGATCCCTCTTGAGCATGTATGCTTCTGCTACTTGTTCTACATCAGACTTTCTTCCGCAAACGGCGAAACGCTTTGACTCGGTGAGTTTCGCGGCATTCCGACTTCGATGCCCGTTTGCCGAAATTCAGTTGCCTTTGAATTTCGGGTGATCCCTCTTGAGCATGTATGCTTCTGCTACTTGTTCTACATCAGACTTTCTTCCGCAAACGGCGAAACGCTTTGACTCGGTGAGTTTCGCGGCATTCCGACTTCGATGCCCCGGTTGCCGAAATTCAGTTGCCTTTGAATTTCGGGTGATCCCTCTTGAGCATGTATGCTTCTGCTACTTGTTCTACATCAGACTTTCTTCCGCAAACGGCGAAACGCTTTGACTCGGTGAGTTTCGCGGCATTCCGACTTCGATGCCCCGGTTGCCGAAATTCAGTTGCCTTTGAATTTCGGGTGATCCCTCTTGAGCATGTATGCTTCTGCTACTTGTTCTACATCAGACTTTCTTCCGCAAACGGCGAAACGCTTTGACTCGGTGAGTTTCGCGGCATTCCGACTTCGATGCCCGTTTTGCCGAAATTCAGTTGCCTTTGAATTTCGGGTGATCCCTCTTGAGCATGTATGCTTCTGCTACTTGTTCTACATCAGACTTCTTCCGCAAACGGCGAAACGCTTTGACTCGGTGAGTTTCGCGGCATTCCGACTTCGATGCCCCGGTTGCCGAAATTCAGTTGCCTTTGAATTTCGGGTGATCCCTCTTGAGCATGTATGCTTCTGCTACTTGTTCTACATCAGACTTTTCCGCAAACAGCGAAACGCTTTGACTCGGTGAGTTTCGCGGCATTCCGACTTCGATGCCCGGTTTGCCGAAATTCAGTTGCCTTTGAATTTCGGGTGATCCCTCTTGAGCATGTATGCTTCTGCTACTTGTTCTACATCAGACTTTCTTCCGCAAACAGCGAAACGCTTTGACTCGGTGAGTTTCGCGGCATTCCGACTTCGATGCCCGTTTGCCGAAATTCAGTTGCCTTTGAATTTCGGGTGATCCCTCTTGAGCATGTATGCTTCTGCTACTTGTTCTACATCAGACTTTCTTCCGCAAACGGCGAAACGCTTTGACTCGGTGAGTTTCGCGGCATTCCGACTTCGATGCCCGTTTTGCCGAAATTCAGTTGCCTTTGAATTTCGGGTGATCCCTCTTGAGCATGTATGCTTCTGCTACTTGTTCTACATCAGACTTTCTTCCGCAAACGGCGAAACGCTTTGACTCGGTGAGTTTCGCGGCATTCCGACTTCGATGCCCGTTTGCCGAAATTCAGTTGCCTTTGAATTTCGGGTGATCCCTCTTGAGCATGTATGCTTCTGCTACTTGTTCTACATCAGACTTTCTTCCGCAAACGGCGAAACGCTTTGACTCGGTGAGTTTCGCGGCATTCCGACTTCGATGCCCCGGTTGCCGAAATTCAGTTGCCTTTGAATTTCGGGTGATCCCTCTTGAGCATGTATGCTTCTGCTACTTGTTCTACATCAGACTTTCTTCCGCAAACGGCGAAACGCTTTGACTCGTGAGTTTCGCGGCATTCCGACTTCGATGCCCCGGTTGCCGAAATTCAGTTGCCTTTGAATTTCGGGTGATCCCTCTTGAGCATGTATGCTTCTGCTACTTGTTCTACATCAGACTTTCTTCCGCAAACGGCGAAACGCTTTGACTCGGTGAGTTTCGCGGCATTCCGACTTCGATGCCCCGGTTGCCGAAATTCAGTTGCCTTTGAATTTCGGGTGATCCCTCTTGAGCATGTATGCTTCTGCTACTTGTTCTACATCAGACTTTCTTCCGCAAACGGCGAAACGCTTTGACTCGGTGAGTTTCGCGGCATTCCGACTTCGATGCCCCGGTTGCCGAAATTCAGTTGCCTTTGAATTTCGGGTGATCCCTCTTGAGCATGTATGCTTCTGCTACTTGTTCTACATCAGACTTTCTTCCGCAAACGGCGAAACGCTTTGACTCGGTGAGTTTCGCGGCATTCCGACTTCGATGCCCCGTTGCCGAAATTCAGTTGCCTTTGAATTTCGGGTGATCCCTCTTGAGCATGTATGCTTCTGCTACTTGTTCTACATCAGACTTTCTTCCGCAAACGGCGAAACGCTTTGACTCGGTGAGTTTCGCGGCATTCCGACTTCGATGCCCCGTTGCCGAAATTCAGTTGCCTTTGAATTTCGGGTGATCCCTCTTGAGCATGTATGCTTCTGCTACTTGTTCTACATCAGACTTTCTTCCGCAAACGGCGAAACGCTTTGACTCGGTGAGTTTCGCGGCATTCCGACTTCGATGCCCCGTTTGCCGAAATTCAGTTGCCTTTGAATTTCGGGTGATCCCTCTTGAGCATGTATGCTTCTGCTACTTGTTCTACATCAGACTTTCTTCCGCAAACGGCGAAACGCTTTGACTCGGTGAGTTTCGCGGCATTCCGACTTCGATGCCCGTTTGCCGAAATTCAGTTGCCTTTGAATTTCGGGTGATCCCTCTTGAGCATGTATGCTTCTGCTACTTGTTCTACATCAGACTTCTTCCGCAAACGGCGAAACGCTTTGACTCGGTGAGTTTCGCGGCATTCCGACTTCGATGCCCCGGTTGCCGAAATTCAGTTGCCTTTGAATTTCGGGTGATCCCTCTTGAGCATGTATGCTTCTGCTACTTGTTCTACATCAGACTTTCTTCCGCAAACGGCGAAACGCTTTGACTCGGTGAGTTTCGCGGCATTCCGACTTCGATGCCCGGTTGCCGAAATTCAGTTGCCTTTGAATTTCGGGTGATCCCTCTTGAGCATGTATGCTTCTGCTACTTGTTCTACATCAGACTTCTTCCGCAAACGGCGAAACGCTTTGACTCGGTGAGTTTCGCGGCATTCCGACTTCGATGCCCCGTTGCCGAAATTCAGTTGCCTTTGAATTTCGGGTGATCCCTCTTGAGCATGTATGCTTCTGCTACTTGTTCTACATCAGACTTTCTTCCGCAAACGGCGAAACGCTTTGACTCGGTGAGTTTCGCGGCATTCCGACTTCGATGCCCGGTTGCCGAAATTCAGTTGCCTTTGAATTTCGGGTGATCCCTCTTGAGCATGTATGCTTCTGCTACTTGTTCTACATCAGACTTTCTTCCGCAAACAGCGAAACGCTTTGACTCGGTGAGTTTCGCGGCATTCCGACTTCGATGCCCGTTTGCCGAAATTCAGTTGCCTTTGAATTTCGGGTGATCCCTCTTGAGCATGTATGCTTCTGCTACTTGTTCTACATCAGACTTTCTTCCGCAAACGGCGAAACGCTTTGACTCGGTGAGTTTCGCGGCATTCCGACTTCGATGCCCCGGTTGCCGAAATTCAGTTGCCTTTGAATTTCGGGTGATCCCTCTTGAGCATGTATGCTTCTGCTACTTGTTCTACATCAGACTTTCTTCCGCAAACGGCGAAACGCTTTGACTCGGTGAGTTTCGCGGCATTCCGACTTCGATGCCCCGGTTGCCGAAATTCAGTTGCCTTTGAATTTCGGGTGATCCCTCTTGAGCATGTATGCTTCTGCTACTTGTTCTACATCAGACTTTCTTCCGCAAACGGCGAAACGCTTTGACTCGGTGAGTTTCGCGGCATTCCGACTTCGATGCCCGTTTGCCGAAATTCAGTTGCCTTTGAATTTCGGGTGATCCCTCTTGAGCATGTATGCTTCTGCTACTTGTTCTACATCAGACTTCTTCCGCAAACGGCGAAACGCTTTGACTCGGTGAGTTTCGCGGCATTCCGACTTCGATGCCCCGGTTGCCGAAATTCAGTTGCCTTTGAATTTCGGGTGATCCCTCTTGAGCATGTATGCTTCTGCTACTTGTTCTACATCAGACTTTCTTCCGCAAACGGCGAAACGCTTTGACTCGGTGAGTTTCGCGGCATTCCGACTTCGATGCCCGGTTGCCGAAATTCAGTTGCCTTTGAATTTCGGGTGATCCCTCTTGAGCATGTATGCTTCTGCTACTTGTTCTACATCAGACTTTTTCCGCAAACGGCGAAACGCTTTGACTCGGTGAGTTTCGCGGCATTCCGACTTCGATGCCCCGGTTGCCGAAATTCAGTTGCCTTTGAATTTCGGGTGATCCCTCTTGAGCATGTATGCTTCTGCTACTTGTTCTACATCAGACTTCTTCCGCAAACGGCGAAACGCTTTGACTCGGTGAGTTTCGCGGCATTCCGACTTCGATGCCCGGTTGCCGAAATTCAGTTGCCTTTGAATTTCGGGTGATCCCTCTTGAGCATGTATGCTTCTGCTACTTGTTCTACATCAGACTTTCTTCCGCAAACGCGAAACGCTTTGACTCGGTGAGTTTCGCGGCATTCCGACTTCGATGCCCGGTTGCCGAAATTCAGTTGCCTTTGAATTTCGGGTGATCCCTCTTGAGCATGTATGCTTCTGCTACTTGTTCTACATCAGACTTTCTTCCGCAAACGGCGAAACGCTTTGACTCGGTGAGTTTCGCGGCATTCCGACTTCGATGCCCGGTTGCCGAAATTCAGTTGCCTTTGAATTTCGGGTGATCCCTCTTGAGCATGTATGCTTCTGCTACTTGTTCTACATCAGACTTCTTCCGCAAACGGCGAAACGCTTTGACTCGGTGAGTTTCGCGGCATTCCGACTTCGATGCCCCGGTTGCCGAAATTCAGTTGCCTTTGAATTTCGGGTGATCCCTCTTGAGCATGTATGCTTCTGCTACTTGTTCTACATCAGACTTTCTTCCGCAAACGGCGAAACGCTTTGACTCGGTGAGTTTCGCGGCATTCCGACTTCGATGCCCGGTTGCCGAAATTCAGTTGCCTTTGAATTTCGGGTGATCCCTCTTGAGCATGTATGCTTCTGCTACTTGTTCTACATCAGACTTCTTCCGCAAACGGCGAAACGCTTTGACTCGGTGAGTTTCGCGGCATTCCGACTTCGATGCCCCGGTTGCCGAAATTCAGTTGCCTTTGAATTTCGGGTGATCCCTCTTGAGCATGTATGCTTCTGCTACTTGTTCTACATCAGACTTTCTTCCGCAAACGGCGAAACGCTTTGACTCGGTGAGTTTCGCGGCATTCCGACTTCGATGCCCGGTTGCCGAAATTCAGTTGCCTTTGAATTTCGGGTGATCCCTCTTGAGCATGTATGCTTCTGCTACTTGTTCTACATCAGACTTTCTTCCGCAAACGGCGAAACGCTTTGACTCGGTGAGTTTCGCGGCATTCCGACTTCGATGCCCCGGTTGCCGAAATTCAGTTGCCTTTGAATTTCGGGTGATCCCTCTTGAGCATGTATGCTTCTGCTACTTGTTCTACATCAGACTTTCTTCCGCAAACGGCGAAACGCTTTGACTCGGTGAGTTTCGCGGCATTCCGACTTCGATGCCCGGTTGCCGAAATTCAGTTGCCTTTGAATTTCGGGTGATCCCTCTTGAGCATGTATGCTTCTGCTACTTGTTCTACATCAGACTTTCTTCCGCAAACGGCGAAACGCTTTGACTCGGTGAGTTTCGCGGCATTCCGACTTCGATGCCCGTTTGCCGAAATTCAGTTGCCTTTGAATTTCGGGTGATCCCTCTTGAGCATGTATGCTTCTGCTACTTGTTCTACATCAGACTTTCTTCCGCAAACGGCGAAACGCTTTGACTCGGTGAGTTTCGCGGCATTCCGACTTCGATGCCCGGTTGCCGAAATTCAGTTGCCTTTGAATTTCGGGTGATCCCTCTTGAGCATGTATGCTTCTGCTACTTGTTCTACATCAGACTTTCTTCCGCAAACGGCGAAACGCTTTGACTCGGTGAGTTTCGCGGCATTCCGACTTCGATGCCCGGTTGCCGAAATTCAGTTGCCTTTGAATTTCGGGTGATCCCTCTTGAGCATGTATGCTTCTGCTACTTGTTCTACATCAGACTTCTTCCGCAAACGGCGAAACGCTTTGACTCGGTGAGTTTCGCGGCATTCCGACTTCGATGCCCCGGTTGCCGAAATTCAGTTGCCTTTGAATTTCGGGTGATCCCTCTTGAGCATGTATGCTTCTGCTACTTGTTCTACATCAGACTTTCTTCCGCAAACGGCGAAACGCTTTGACTCGGTGAGTTTCGCGGCATTCCGACTTCGATGCCCGGTTGCCGAAATTCAGTTGCCTTTGAATTTCGGGTGATCCCTCTTGAGCATGTATGCTTCTGCTACTTGTTCTACATCAGACTTTCTTCCGCAAACGGCGAAACGCTTTGACTCGGTGAGTTTCGCGGCATTCCGACTTCGATGCCCGTTTGCCGAAATTCAGTTGCCTTTGAATTTCGGGTGATCCCTCTTGAGCATGTATGCTTCTGCTACTTGTTCTACATCAGACTTTCTTCCGCAAACAGCGAAACGCTTTGACTCGGTGAGTTTCGCGGCATTCCGACTTCGATGCCCGTTTGCCGAAATTCAGTTGCCTTTGAATTTCGGGTGATCCCTCTTGAGCATGTATGCTTCTGCTACTTGTTCTACATCAGACTTTCTTCCGCAAACGGCGAAACGCTTTGACTCGGTGAGTTTCGCGGCATTCCGACTTCGATGCCCCGTTTGCCGAAATTCAGTTGCCTTTGAATTTCGGGTGATCCCTCTTGAGCATGTATGCTTCTGCTACTTGTTCTACATCAGACTTTCTTCCGCAAACGGCGAAACGCTTTGACTCGGTGAGTTTCGCGGCATTCCGACTTCGATGCCCCGTTGCCGAAATTCAGTTGCCTTTGAATTTCGGGTGATCCCTCTTGAGCATGTATGCTTCTGCTACTTGTTCTACATCAGACTTTCTTCCGCAAACGGCGAAACGCTTTGACTCGGTGAGTTTCGCGGCATTCCGACTTCGATGCCCGGTTGCCGAAATTCAGTTGCCTTTGAATTTCGGGTGATCCCTCTTGAGCATGTATGCTTCTGCTACTTGTTCTACATCAGACTTTCTTCCGCAAACGGCGAAACGCTTTGACTCGGTGAGTTTCGCGGCATTCCGACTTCGATGCCCCGGTTGCCGAAATTCAGTTGCCTTTGAATTTCGGGTGATCCCTCTTGAGCATGTATGCTTCTGCTACTTGTTCTACATCAGACTTTCTTCCGCAAACGGCGAAACGCTTTGACTCGGTGAGTTTCGCGGCATTCCGACTTCGATGCCCGGTTGCCGAAATTCAGTTGCCTTTGAATTTCGGGTGATCCCTCTTGAGCATGTATGCTTCTGCTACTTGTTCTACATCAGACTTTCTTCCGCAAACGGCGAAACGCTTTGACTCGGTGAGTTTCGCGGCATTCCGACTTCGATGCCCGGTTGCCGAAATTCAGTTGCCTTTGAATTTCGGGTGATCCCTCTTGAGCATGTATGCTTCTGCTACTTGTTCTACATCAGACTTTCTTCCGCAAACAGCGAAACGCTTTGACTCGGTGAGTTTCGCGGCATTCCGACTTCGATGCCCGTTGCCGAAATTCAGTTGCCTTTGAATTTCGGGTGATCCCTCTTGAGCATGTATGCTTCTGCTACTTGTTCTACATCAGACTTTCTTCCGCAAACGGCGAAACGCTTTGACTCGGTGAGTTTCGCGGCATTCCGACTTCGATGCCCCGGTTGCCGAAATTCAGTTGCCTTTGAATTTCGGGTGATCCCTCTTGAGCATGTATGCTTCTGCTACTTGTTCTACATCAGACTTTCTTCCGCAAACGGCGAAACGCTTTGACTCGGTGAGTTTCGCGGCATTCCGACTTCGATGCCCGTTTTGCCGAAATTCAGTTGCCTTTGAATTTCGGGTGATCCCTCTTGAGCATGTATGCTTCTGCTACTTGTTCTACATCAGACTTTCTTCCGCAAACGGCGAAACGCTTTGACTCGGTGAGTTTCGCGGCATTCCGACTTCGATGCCCGGTTGCCGAAATTCAGTTGCCTTTGAATTTCGGGTGATCCCTCTTGAGCATGTATGCTTCTGCTACTTGTTCTACATCAGACTTTCTTCCGCAAACGGCGAAACGCTTTGACTCGGTGAGTTTCGCGGCATTCCGACTTCGATGCCCGTTTGCCGAAATTCAGTTGCCTTTGAATTTCGGGTGATCCCTCTTGAGCATGTATGCTTCTGCTACTTGTTCTACATCAGACTTTCTTCCGCAAACGGCGAAACGCTTTGACTCGGTGAGTTTCGCGGCATTCCGACTTCGATGCCCGTTTGCCGAAATTCAGTTGCCTTTGAATTTCGGGTGATCCCTCTTGAGCATGTATGCTTCTGCTACTTGTTCTACATCAGACTTTCTTCCGCAAACGGCGAAACGCTTTGACTCGGTGAGTTTCGCGGCATTCCGACTTCGATGCCCGGTTGCCGAAATTCAGTTGCCTTTGAATTTCGGGTGATCCCTCTTGAGCATGTATGCTTCTGCTACTTGTTCTACATCAGACTTTCTTCCGCAAACGCGAAACGCTTTGACTCGGTGAGTTTCGCGGCATTCCGACTTCGATGCCCGGTTGCCGAAATTCAGTTGCCTTTGAATTTCGGGTGATCCCTCTTGAGCATGTATGCTTCTGCTACTTGTTCTACATCAGACTTTCTTCCGCAAACGGCGAAACGCTTTGACTCGGTGAGTTTCGCGGCATTCCGACTTCGATGCCCGGTTGCCGAAATTCAGTTGCCTTTGAATTTCGGGTGATCCCTCTTGAGCATGTATGCTTCTGCTACTTGTTCTACATCAGACTTTCTTCCGCAAACGGCGAAACGCTTTGACTCGGTGAGTTTCGCGGCATTCCGACTTCGATGCCCGGTTGCCGAAATTCAGTTGCCTTTGAATTTCGGGTGATCCCTCTTGAGCATGTATGCTTCTGCTACTTGTTCTACATCAGACTTTCTTCCGCAAACGGCGAAACGCTTTGACTCGGTGAGTTTCGCGGCATTCCGACTTCGATGCCCCGGTTGCCGAAATTCAGTTGCCTTTGAATTTCGGGTGATCCCTCTTGAGCATGTATGCTTCTGCTACTTGTTCTACATCAGACTTTCTTCCGCAAACAGCGAAACGCTTTGACTCGGTGAGTTTCGCGGCATTCCGACTTCGATGCCCGTTTGCCGAAATTCAGTTGCCTTTGAATTTCGGGTGATCCCTCTTGAGCATGTATGCTTCTGCTACTTGTTCTACATCAGACTTTCTTCCGCAAACGCGAAACGCTTTGACTCGGTGAGTTTCGCGGCATTCCGACTTCGATGCCCGTTTGCCGAAATTCAGTTGCCTTTGAATTTCGGGTGATCCCTCTTGAGCATGTATGCTTCTGCTACTTGTTCTACATCAGACTTTCTTCCGCAAACGGCGAAACGCTTTGACTCGGTGAGTTTCGCGGCATTCCGACTTCGATGCCCGGTTGCCGAAATTCAGTTGCCTTTGAATTTCGGGTGATCCCTCTTGAGCATGTATGCTTCTGCTACTTGTTCTACATCAGACTTTCTTCCGCAAACGGCGAAACGCTTTGACTCGGTGAGTTTCGCGGCATTCCGACTTCGATGCCCGTTTTGCCGAAATTCAGTTGCCTTTGAATTTCGGGTGATCCCTCTTGAGCATGTATGCTTCTGCTACTTGTTCTACATCAGACTTTCTTCCGCAAACGGCGAAACGCTTTGACTCGGTGAGTTTCGCGGCATTCCGACTTCGATGCCCGGTTGCCGAAATTCAGTTGCCTTTGAATTTCGGGTGATCCCTCTTGAGCATGTATGCTTCTGCTACTTGTTCTACATCAGACTTTCTTCCGCAAACGGCGAAACGCTTTGACTCGGTGAGTTTCGCGGCATTCCGACTTCGATGCCCTGTTTGCCGAAATTCAGTTGCCTTTGAATTTCGGGTGATCCCTCTTGAGCATGTATGCTTCTGCTACTTGTTCTAAATCAGACTTTTTTCCGCAAACGGTCAACCGCTTTGACTCAGTGAGTTTCGCGGCATTCCAAGTTCGATGCCCCGTTTGCTGAAATTCAGATGCCTTTGAAGTTCGGGTGATCCCTCTTGAGCATGTATGCTTCTGCTAGTTGTTCTACATCAGACTTTCTTCCGCAAACAGCGAAACGCTTTGACTCGGTGAGTTTCGCACCATTCCGACTTGTATGCCCGTTTTGTCGAAATTCAGTTGCCTTTGAATTTCGGGTGACCCATCTTGAGCATGTATGCTTGTGCTACTTGTTCTACATCCGACTTTCTTCTGCAAACGGCGAAACGCTTTGACTAGGTGAGTTTCGCGGCATTGCGACTTCGATGCCTGTTTTGCCGAAATTCAGTTGCCTTTGAATTTCGGGTGACCCATCTTGAGCATGTATGCTTGTGCTACTTGTTCTACATCCGACTTTCTTCTGCAAAC
>CM055356.1:25196652-25207693 GCA_029228515.1 Populus alba x Populus x berolinensis
TTATACCATACAGTATGGGCTATGAAAGTGCCAAGTATTTGTTGTACCAAGTGTTATACAACATAAATCTAGATTAACCATTTAACAAGCAAAGTATTAAAAGTGAACAAGATAACAAATATAAAACATGTTAGTATCCAACGTTAAGGTCCATGTTAAGTTTATATTATACTTATTCTTACACCATTAGTGTACCCTTTTCACCTTGACATAATTAACTTAGCTAAACATAATGAAAAGAAAGAAACATAAATGAACAAGATAAGAACATAAATGAGAAAGAAGTTAACTAAGTAAAGGAAAGGAAATGAAGTGCATAAACTTGATATTAATGAAAGCAAAACATAAGCAATACAAAGAGAGAAAGCAAGAGCATGATCTTGATCTGAAACCAAGATGCCTCAATACATGGTAAGTGCCTCTTTTATAGGCCAAAATTTGGAACTATTGATTTGTTGACTAATTGATGAGTGGGTGGCCACATCTTGACTTGGTGACAATCCTTATCTTCTTGTCTGAACAAGACGTCATTGCTAACATCATAATTTGCCCAGAATCCTCAGGAATGTTCTAGGAAATTGTCTCAGCTTTCCAACAAAAAAAAGATGAGGTCATTTGGACTTCTAGAACTCAAGATATGGGCTGAACACTAAATAGTGTTTGGGCTGCAGGACAGCTTCGGACTTCTTCGTTGTTCCTTCAATTTGGACTTCAAAACGACCTTTTAAATCTTGGCTCCTCATGAAAGTTGTAGGCCTTTGTCTTACCTTTCCATCCATATAAAATGGACCTAAATCCGAGATCTAGAGCTCCAGATATGATCCAATTACCGAGCAATGTTCCGGTTTGGACTGCACCGACATCTCTTTTCTAAGTTTGGCCATCTCTTTGTCCTTTAACTTTCAATACTTAAACTCATCAATCAATCCTTTTATTTATGTGATAGTCCTGCATTTAAAATGAGCATTTACCATAAATTAAGGTATCTTATAGTATCAAACTTGTTATTATAAAACATGCTTTAGTTAAGGAGTTATTGATACTTCAAGTGCAAAATGATGATATAAAACCTTGATAAACATGCACTTTTAAGTACTAATCACACCCCCCAACCAGCTTATTACTAGTCCCTAGTAATCTAAAGCGTTAAAATAGAGAAACAATTTGCAAGTTCACAAAGCAAGGCATTCATCATTCAACTTCCATTAATCTATCCAGATAAACAAACTCTCATTAAATTTATATTCCTGCTTCATACTTCTTAAACAAGATATTAATAAACCTTCTTTTTATGTGCTCAATATATGAAAACATAGATGATGGGCTTTTGTTGGAAGAAAACAATATTATGTTCAAATGTTTAAGGTGAACTTGGGTTGGGAATTATTATTACTATTTTTTTTCTTTTTTTCTTTTTTTTTTTTTTTTATATACACATACAACTTAAAACACAATGTATCTTTAACCCATGTAACGAGTTTTAGGCTAATGACTCCCAGACCAGTTGGTCTTAGGGCATTAGGTGTTGAGACACCCCTACGAGCTTAACAACTCGGGTTGCAGATACTGATACGTAGATAGTGCAATGTTTGATTCCCTTAAGCTTTTCTCCTTAACCCATGTAACAAGCTTTGGGCCAATAGCTCCCAAGTCAGTTGACTTTAGGGTATTAGGTGTTAAAACACCCCTTCGGGCTTAATTGCTTAGGTTAGGGAGGCTACGAAACCAAACTTATCCACGTTTTTTATATCATCAATACTATCATTTTTTTTTTTTTTGCAAATTATATACTATCCTTTCCCTTAGTTGTTACCTTCAACAAAAGAACATAATTAATGTAATAATCCAATGTGCAACCCACAATCATATGTTAAAGTGTGTGTGTGAAAATGAAGGTTTAATAATACTTGTTAAATGAGTATAGGAGCAGAATCAAGTGATAACAATGTGAGAGTTTGTAAACCTGAATATTTCAAGAAGTATTATGATAGACCTTGGTAATGAAACTTACTAAGATGCGTCTCTAGAGTCAATAAAATTGATTCATACTCTGCCATCCTAATAACAATTTTGTCAAATGGTTTTTAATAATAGCAAAAACAGTTAGCAAGTTAGTTTTTTTTTTTTTTAACTACTACCCTCTCCCCCCAACCAAAACGAGACATTGTCCTCAATGTCCTAAGGTAGAAAGATAGAGTATAGAAGACATCACCTGAAACAGCGAACAATGACAAACCTGAAACACACTTAAACAAACATAAGAAGTAACAAAACAAAATAATATGCTATTAATAAAACCAAAAGACACAAGGTTTCACAGATGAAGGCTCAAATCTAATCTAAGCTTTTTACGGCTTTCCTTAGTTGACCAATCTAGCGACTCATGCAGGGATCAATGACAGGGATGAAAGATTGTAGTTGGTCAATCAATTGTTCAGCAGTAGCAGCAGAGATTATGATTTGTCGTGCCGAAGATGTTAGAAATTCCTGTTCCACAGCTTGATCAAGGAAAGACAGCAACTTATCATAAAAACCATTAACATTTAACAAACCTATAGGTTTATGGTGAATGTGCAGTTGGGCCCAAGATGAAATATGAAAGATCTCTTCCAATGTGCCCAGACCACCTGGTAAGGCAATGAAGGCATCAGCATGGTTAAACATGGTATTCAGTCGGTCAGACATTGTTGGGACCTGTAGTTCCTCTCCAATTGTTTTTCCAATGATGTCCCCATTTGCTAAAGCTTTGGGGACAACCCCCAAAACTTGACTGCCTCCTAAAAATGCAGCCATTGACACACCTCCCATTAACCCAAGGCTGCCTCCCCCATACACTAAATGAATCTTTCTCTCAGCTAGTACCTCGACCAAGATGATTTGCTGATTCTAAAAACTCTTTTTCTTTCCCAGGACTGGATCCACCGAAAACACAAATATTTCTTATGTATGACTTGAGGACCTGCCATTTCTACACATTTCTATATTTGATGAATGTATGGGATGAGTAGAAACTGGCAAACTGGGTCTTTTTTAGTCAGATTCCCAAGACTAAGTCGATCATGTTCTTTATGGAATTGTGCCATAAATCATGAATTACACGATGCACATCTCCACTAGGATGCGTCTCAAGGGTCAACAAAAGATTATCTAAAGACCCCTTACTCAGGCCATCCTTAATGAATTGTATCTTATCTTCACGGTTTACAGATACCATTCCTAAAGAACGACATGTCGCATTACAAGTCCATCTGGCACATCTGTGACAGACTTTCAGTCGTTTTGCACGACGTTTCTTTGCAAAAGTGCTTTTACCTGTTCCAGGCATGTGTGAAATGAAAGAATTGAGGACTCACCTGATAATCGGACCTTTGCTTCAATTAGCCAACGAATATCTTCAGGAATTCCATGATTCATTAACAACCTCAATCTTGCACACCTAGCACGGTAAATTTTATTAATCGCATTGAGGCAGAGCGGGAAAATACCTTTTCAACTTTTCAAGAGTGGTGTCCATTTTCAAAAGAGAATTGGAGAAAGATTCAAAGAAGGAGAAAGAGCAAGAATTGTACAAATATACACAGATATCAGTTATTTGGGAAACTGAAAGAACCGACTTAAGTCACGGAGTACCGTTATCCGCCATTTGACCGGGGGAAAGAGAGACTAGCAAAACAAAAGATACAACAAAAAACAAAACAATGTGAGAAAAAGAATCAATCTTTATATACAGGATCACTCAATTCAATAGAGTCATTTTCAACCGAAAAAATTGTCAAAATAAACTTTCAAACGATGCCCATTTACCTTGAAAACATTGCCATTCTTTGGATTCTCAATATCACAGGCCCCATATGGATACACATGTTTCACAATAAAAGGACCGCTCCATCTTGATCTTAGTTTTCCAGGAAATAAATGGAGTCGAGAATTATAAAGCAAGACTTTTTGACCAACATTGAATGTTTTTCTCAGTATTTTCTTGTCATGAAACTCTTTAATTCTTGCTTTATGAATTTTGAATTGTCATATGCATCATTTCTTATTTCCTCAAGCTCATTTATTTGCAATTTTCGCAGCTGACTAGCATCATCAAGGTTTGAATTGAAAGCTTTAATAGCCCAATAAGCTTTATGTTCAATTTCCACAGGCAAGTGACAAGGGTGACATACCTAATGATGTTTTATAAGCAGTTCGATAAGCCCAAAGTGCATCATTAAGTCTTAAAGACCAGTCTTTCCTATTAGGGTTCACTGTTTTCTCCAAGATTTGTTTGATCTCCCTATTAGCAAGCTCTACTTGTCCACTTGTCTGAGGGTGATAAGGGGTGGCAACTTTGTATGTGATTCCATATTTCTTCATTAAAGAATCAAATGGCTTGTTGCAGAAATGTGTTCCACCATCACTTATCATGGCTCGAGGATTCCAAATCGACTCAAAATATTTCTTTCAAAACTTTATCACTGTTTTGTGATCATTGTTTCGACTTGGAATTGCCTCTATCCATTTTGAAACATAATCTACTGCGACTAATATGTACACGAAACCAAATGATGGAGGAAATGGACCCATGAAATCTATACCCCAACAGTCAAAGATCTCAATGACAAGAATAGGATTTAAAGGCATCATGTGACGTTTTGAAATAGATCCCAACTTTTGACAATTTTCACAATCTTGCAGAATGCATGTGAGTCTTTGAACATGGTGGGCCAGTAAAATCCACTTTGTAAGATTTTTGCAGTTGTTTTTTGATGAGAAATGACCCCCACATGCCTCAGAATGACAAAATTTAATGACACTACTTACCTCATTGTCAGGAATGCATCTTCGAAATATTTGATCAGGACAATATTTGAATAAATAGGGTCATCCCAATAAAAGTTCTTCACTTCGTTCAAGAACTTTCTTTTGTCTTGGGTACTCCAATGAGCTGGCAATTGTCCTGAAACAAGAAAATTAACAATATTAGCAAACCAAGGCATCGTAGAACGGAAAATAAAGATTCATCGGGAAAGTAGTCATCGATTGGTGTGATGTCAGATTTCGAATCTGTTGTCAATCTTGACAAATGATCTGCAACAACATTTTCGGTGCCTTTCTTGTCTTTGATTGTGATATCAAATTCTTGAAGTAACAAAATCCACCGCACCAATCTAGCCTTAGAATCTTTCTTAGAAAGAAGATATTTCAATGCTGCATGATCACTAAAAACAACAACAGGTGAGCCAACAAGATAAGATCTGAATTTATCACAAGCAAATACTACTGCAAGTAATTCTTTTTCAGTGGTGGTGTAATTCATTTGAGCACTATTTAAAGTTTTACTTGCATAGTAAATCACATAAGGTTTCTTATCTTTTCTTTGTCCCAAGACAGCACCCACGGCATAATCACTAGCGTCACACATTATTTCAAAAGGTAATGACCAATCAGGAGGTTGAATGACAGGAGCAGAAGTAAGCAAGTTTTTAAGTTTAACAAAGGCTTCTTCACAATGTTCAGTCCATTCAAAAATATTATCCTTTGTTAGAAGGTTACTCAAGGGCTTAGATATTACACTAAAATCTTTGATGAACCTTCTGTAAAAACCAGCATGTCCTAAGAATGATCTAACATCTTTAACAGATTTTGGTGTTGGTAAGTTGGCAATTAACTCGATTTTAGATTTGTCAACCTCAATTCCTTTCGATGAAACAATGTGACCAAGTACAATGCCGTTTGTTACCATAAAGTGACATTTTTCCCAATTCAATACAAGATTCTTCTCTTCACACCTGCTCAAAACCTTTTCTAAGTTAGTCAAACAATCATCAAATGAATCACCAAAAACAGAAAAATCATCCATAAAAATTTCAAGAAAACGTTCAACCATATCACTGAATATGCTAAGCATGCATCTTTGAAACGTGGCTGGTGCATTACATAATCCAAAAGGCATCCTTCGATATGCAAAAGTACCAAATGGACATGTGAAAGTAGTCTTCTCTTGATCTTCCAATGCAATTTCAATTTGATTGTAACCTGAATAGCCATCTAGGAAACAATAAAATTCATGACCTGCAACTCTTTCTAGGATTTGGTCCATGAAAGGTAAAGGGAAATGATCTTTTCTAGTCATTGAATTAAGTTTCCTATAGTCAATGCACATGCGCCAACCAGTAACAGTCCTAGTTGGAATTAACTCATTTTTCTCATTCGTTATCACAGTGACTCCAGACTTTTTGGGTACAACTTGGGTAGGACTTACCCATTTGCTGTCAGAAATAGGATAAATGATTCCATTATCTAGAAGCTTAATGACTTCATTTTTCACTACTTCTTTCATATTAGGATTAAGCCTTCGTTGCATTTCTCTAGAGGGTTTAGCATTTTCCTCCAAATAAATCCTGTGTGTGCAAATCAAAGGGCTAATTCCTTTTATGTCAGCTATGGTCCATCCTAATGCATTTTTGTGCATTTTCAGAGTCTGTAATAACTTACCTTCTTGATGTGCATTAAGTTTGGAAGAGATTATTACCGGAAAAGTTTCATTTTCTCCCAAAAATGAGTATTTGAGATTAAATGGTAACGGCTTCAATTCAGGTTTTGGTGGTTGAACACTTGAAGGTATGGGCTCAATTGATCGTGGTGGCAATTCTTCAATTTGTGGTCTCCAATTGCATGCCTTTGATTCCTGAAAGTAGACCATTTGCAAATCATCAGATTCATCAATCTCAGTTTCACTAGAAGTGGTTTGAAATTGATCATGAACTAATTTTTCAATAAAGTCCACTTCCTGTAAATCATTATCATCTCCAGGTTGCTTGTAAATGTTGAAAATATTCATCTCCAATGTCAT
This sequence comes from Populus alba x Populus x berolinensis, assembly GCA_029228515.1. Taxonomy (NCBI): domain Eukaryota; kingdom Viridiplantae; phylum Streptophyta; class Magnoliopsida; order Malpighiales; family Salicaceae; genus Populus; species Populus alba x Populus x berolinensis. The sequence goes on from CM055356.1 coordinate 25,203,491, forward strand.
GTTTCCAAATGATAGCTTCATCAGTCCATTCCTACAATTAATCAATGCATTAGAAGTGGCAAGAAATGGACGTCCTAAAATGACAGGAATTGAATTACATGCTTCAACAGGTTGTGTATCCAAGACAACAAAATCCACAGGGTAAATGAATTTATCAACTTGTACTAACACATCCTCAACTATTCCTCTAGGCACTTTTACAGATCTATCAGCAAGTAAAAGAGTTACAGAGGTTGGTTTTAACTCACCTAGATTGAGACTTTGAAAGACTGAATATGGAAGTAAATTCACACTAGCTCCAAGATCAAGTAAGGCTCTTTCAATTTTATGTTCTCCAATAAAGCAAGAAATTGTAGGACAACCAGGGTCTTTATATTTCAAAGCATTATTGTTCTGAAGAATGGCACTTACTTGTTCGGCTAAAAAGGCTTTCTTTTTCACATTCAGTTTTCTCTTCACAGTGCACAGATCTTTCAAAAATTTAGCATAGGAAGGAACCTGTTTAATAGCATCCAACAAAGGTATATTGATCCTTACCTGTTTGAAAATTTCAAAGATTTCAGAGTTGTGATTGACTTTCCTTTGTTTGGTCATGGCATGAGGAAATGGAAGTGCTGGCGGGGAATCAGCCTTTTCTTTGCAATGTTCAGGTTCAACCCCTTCCTTACCCTCAGAGATAGACTCATCATCTTTCTCACAAGGTTCAAGAATGGTTTTTCAATAACCTTACCACTACGAAGAGTGATGACTGATTTGACTTGATCCATGTGTTGGCTTCCAGAACTACTTGCATTTGCATTGTATTGCCCCTTTGGATTTTGTTGTGGTTGAGATGGAAACTTACCTTTCTCTTGGAAACTGAGAGCAGATGTTAATTTTGCAAGAGCATCTTTAAAATCTGTCATGCTTTGAGCAAGTTGAGTGTTGATTGTCTCCTGCTTTTCAATGAATGCATGCAATGTTTCCTCAAAATTTCTTCTAGGAGGTGGAGCATAAGGAGGTGCATATCCATGAGAATTTTGAAAATTATGGTGTGCTTGAAACGGTGGCTGTGAAGTTTGTGCATTGTTGCTATCACTCTTCCAACTGAAATTTGGGTGATTTCTCCAACCAGGGTTATACGTTTGTGAGTATGGGTTATGGTTGGGTCTTTGGAAACTGTTTAAAGCATGGGCTTGTTCATGGAGGCATTCCTTAAAAGAAGGCAAAGTTGGACAATCATTTGTTGAATGTTCATTGGTTTCACAGATTTGACACACAATGTCTTGAACAGATTTTAATTGACCACTCTTTTTCAATTCAAGTGCTTCGACTTTTCTAGCTAAAGATGCAAACTTGGCTTGGAGGTCATGATCTTCCCTAAGGTTGTGCATACCTCCACTAGATGTATGAGGTTGAGTTTTACTTGGTGCCTCATAAGTACCTGTGGTGTCCCAATTTTGAGCATTTTCGGCTAGCAAGTCTAGGTACTCCATTGCTTCATTAGGGTCTTTATCTTCGAAAGTTCCATTGCACATCAATTCAACCATTTGCCTATCTCTAGGTGTTAAACCTTCATAAAAATGTGAAACCAATCTCCATGTTTCAAAACCATGATGTGGGCAAGTATTAAGCAAATCTCGATACCTATCCCAACATTGGTAAAATGTTTCTCCTGGTTTTTGAGTGAAAGTGATGATTTGTCTTTTGAAAGAGTTTGTTCTGTGAGATGGAAAAAACTTCTTTAAAAATTGTTGTTGCATTTCATCCCAAGCACGAATGGATCCTGGTCTCAAATTTTGTAGCCATGTTTTAGCTTTATCTTTTAATGAAAAAGGAAAAAGCTTTAATCGAATGGTGTTCATGCTACAATTTGAGTCATTATAGGTATTACAGACCTCCTCAAATTCCCTTAAATGCAAGTATGGATTTTCTAAGTCTAAGCCATGAAAAGAAGGTAAAAGTTGAATAATGCCTGGCTTAAAATTAAAATGAGATGCATCAGGAGGGAAAACTATGCATGAGGGTGCACTTGTTCTTGTGGGATTCATGTGGTCTCTAAGTGTTCTCATACGGTTATTCTCATTATTCTCATTATGAAGCGATTGATTATCTTCTTCGGCCATATTTTCTGAAAATGATGAGGATACCCTACAAAGTCGACCACTTAATGTACGTGACCAAACTCTCATGCACGTGTAAGAAGAGAATAAAAGGAAGAAAAGAAAATAGAAGAAAAAGAAACAAAACAAAACAAAGAAAACAAAAGTTAGATAAAATGAAAAGTGAAAAGAGAAAATAAATAAATATTATAATTTATACAAGAATTTACCTCCCCGGCAACGGCGCCAAAAACTTGACACGACCAAAAGCTTGATGTCTTTCCCAAGTGCAGGAGTGTCGAAGTAATAAATAACCCGGCAAGACCGGGGTCGAACCACAGAGAGGTTAATTGTATAAATTATAAATAACAACACAACAACAACAACAATAACAATAATAATAACAATAGTAGTACTAGTAATAGTAATAATAATAATAATACTCAGTACGTGGCGTTGTTATACCTGAGAATGATCTAAAAGATCGGGTCACAGGTTTCCAGCCTATATACTGAGTTTATGAACAGATATATATAATAATAACAACAACATCAACAATAATAATAAAGAAGAGAAGGAAGAAATTAATGAGAACTTTGAGTTGAAAGATTAATGTAAGGATTAAACAATGATAAAAACAAATGTCAAGGTTAGAGGATCCACTAATGGTACTTCAAACAAGTATAATATAAACTCTTATTACTCAATTGGAAACCACACATAAAGAGGTTCCAATCAGATTATAAATTGTTAACATGATTACATTAGTTATCTTATTCGAATAAAGCTAATACTTGTAAATGTTGGCAGGCATTCATGATTATAACTTATGTTAACAACAAATCAAGTTCCTTTCATAGCTCAGGTGTCGGTTATACCATACAGTATGGGCTATGAAAGTACCAAGTATTTGTTGTACCAAGTGTTATACAACATAAATCTAGATTAACCATTTAACAAGCAAAGTATTAAAAGTGAACAAGATAACAAATATAAAACATGTTAGTATCCAACGTTAAGGTCCATGTTAAGTTTATATTATACTTATTCTTACACCATTAGTGTACCCTTTTCACCTTGACATAATTAACTTAGCTAAACATAATGAAAGAAAGAAACATAAATGAACAAGATAAGAACATAAATGAGAAAGAAGTTAACTAAGTAAAGGAAAGGAAATGAAGTGCATAAACTTGATATTAATGAAAGCAAAACATAAGCAATACAAAGAGAGAAAGCAAGAGCATGATCTTGATCTGGAAACCAAGATGCCTCAATACATGGTAAGTGCCTCCTTTTATAGGCCAAAATTTGGAACTATTGATTTGTTGACTAATTGATGAGTGGGTGGCCACATCTTGACTTGGTGACAATCCTTATCTTCTTGTCTGAACAAGACGTCATTGCTAACATCATAATTTGCCCAGAATCCTCAGAATGTTCTAGGAAATTGTCTCAGCTTTCCAACAAAAAAAAAGATGAGGTCATTTGGACTTCTAGAACTCAAGATATGGGCTGAACACTAAATAGTGTCTGGGCTGCAGGACAGCTTCGGACTTCTTCGTTGTTCCTTCAATTTGGACTTCAAAACGGCCTTTTTAAATCTTGGGCTCCTCATGAAAGTTGTAGGCCTTTGTCTTACCTTTCCATCCATATAAAATGGACCTAAATCCGAGATCTAGAGCTCCAGATATGATCCAATTTACCGAGCAATGTTCCGGTTTGGACTGCACCGGCATCTCTTTTCTAAGTTTGGCCATCTCTTTGTCCTTTCACTTTCAATACTTAAACTCATCAATCAATCCTTTTATTTATGTGATAGGCTTGCATTTAAGATGAGCATTTACCATAAATTAAGGTATCTTATAGTATCAAACTTGTTATTATAAAACATGTTTAGTTAAGGAGTTATTGATACTTCAAGTGCAAAATGATAATATAAAACCTTGATAAACATGCACTTTTAAGTACTAATCACCAGACCAGTTGGTTTTAGGGCATTAGGTGTTGAGACACCCCTACGTGTTTAGCAACTCGGGTTGCAGATACTGATACGTAGATAGTGCAATTGTTTGATTCCTTTAAGCTTTTCTCCTTAACCCATGTAATAAGCATTGGGCCA
>CM055356.1:25207793-25226130 GCA_029228515.1 Populus alba x Populus x berolinensis
GGAAGCATACATGCTCAGAGAGGGATCACCCGAAATTCAAAGGCAACTGAATTTCGGCAAACCGGGCATCGAAGTCGGAATGCCGCGAAACTCACCGAGTCAAAGCGTTTCGCTGTTTGCGGAAGAAAGTCTGATGTAGAACAAGTAGCAGAAGCATACATGCTCAAGAGGGATCACCCGAAATTCAAAGGCAACTGAATTTCGGCAACCGGGGCATCGAAGTCGGAATGCCGCGAAACTCACCGAGTCAAAGCGTTTCGCCGTTTGCGGAAGAAGTCTGATGTAGAACAAGTAGCAGAAGCATACATGCTCAAGAGGGATCACCCGAAATTCAAAGGCAACTGAATTTCGGCAACCGGGCATCGAAGTCGGAATGCCGCGAAACTCACCGAGTCAAAGCGTTTCGCTGTTTGCGGAAGAAAGTCTGATGTAGAACAAGTAGCAGAAGCATACATGCTCAAGAGGGATCACCCGAAATTCAAAGGCAACTGAATTTCGGCAACCGGGCATCGAAGTCGGAATGCCGCGAAACTCACCGAGTCAAAGCGTTTCGCCGTTTGCGGAAGAAAGTCTGATGTAGAACAAGTAGCAGAAGCATACATGCTCAAGAGGGATCACCCGAAATTCAAAGGCAACTGAATTTCGGCAACCGGGCATCGAAGTCGGAATGCCGCGAAACTCACCGAGTCAAAGCGTTTCGCCGTTTGCGGAAGAAGTCTGATGTAGAACAAGTAGCAGAAGCATACATGCTCAAGAGGGATCACCCGAAATTCAAAGGCAACTGAATTTCGGCAACCGGGCATCGAAGTCGGAATGCGCGAAACTCACCGAGTCAAAGCGTTTCGCTGTTTGCGGAAGAAGTCTGATGTAGAACAAGTAGCAGAAGCATACATGCTCAAGAGGGATCACCCGAAATTCAAAGGCAACTGAATTTCGGCAAAAGGGCATCGAAGTCGGAATGTCGCTGTTTGCGGAAGAAAGTCTGATGTAGAACAAGTAGCAGAAGCATACATGCTCAAGAGGGATCACCGAAATTCAAAGGCAACTGAATTTCGGCAACCGGGCATCGAAGTCGGAATGCCGCGAAACTCACCGAGTCAAAGCGTTTCGCCGTTTGCGGAAGAAGTCTGATGTAGAACAAGTAGCAGAAGCATACATGCTCAAGAGGGATCACCCGAAATTCAAAGGCAACTGAATTTCGGCAACCGGGGCATCGAAGTCGGAATGCCGCGAAACTCACCGAGTCAAAGCGTTTCGCCGTTTGCGGAAGAAGTCTGATGTAGAACAAGTAGCAGAAGCATACATGCTCAAGAGGGATCACCCGAAATTCAAAGGCAACTGAATTTCGGCAACCGGGCATCGAAGTCGGAATGCCGCGAAACTCATGGAGTCAAAGCGTTTCGCCGTTTGCGGAAGAAAGTCTGATGTAGAACAAGTAGCAGAAGCATACATGCTCAAGAGGGATCACCCGAAATTCAAAGGCAACTGAATTTCGGCAACCGGGGATCGATGTCGGAATGTCGCGAAACTTACCGAGTCAAAGCGTTTCGCTGTTTGCGGAAGAAATGATGTAGAACAAGTAGCAGAAGCATACATGCTCAAGAGGGATCACCCGAAATTCAAAGGCAACTGAATTTCGGCAACCGGGCATCGAAGTCGGAATGCCGCGAAACTCACCGAGTCAAAGCGTTTCGCCGTTTGCGGAAGAAAGTCTGATGTAGAACAAGTAGCAGAAGCATACATGCTCAAGAGGGATCACCCGAAATTCAAAGGCAACTGAATTTCGGCAACGGGGCATCGAAGTCGGAATGCCGCGAAACTCACCGAGTCAAAGCGTTTCGCCGTTTGCGGAAGAAAGTCTGATGTAGAACAAGTAGCAGAAGCATACATGCTCAAGAGGGATCACCCGAAATTCAAAGGCAACTGAATTTCGGCAAGGGCATCGAAGTCGGAATGCCGCGAAACTCACGAGTCAAAGCGTTTCGCTGTTTGCGGAAGAAAGTCTGATGTAGAACAAGTAGCAGAAGCATACATGCTCAAGAGGGATCACCCGAAATTCAAAGGCAACTGAATTTCGGCAAACGGGCATCGAAGTCGGAATGCCGCGAAACTCACCGAGTCAAAGCGTTTCGCTGTTTGCGGAAGAAAGTCTGATGTAGAACAAGTAGCAGAAGCATACATGCTCAAGAGGGATCACCGAAATTCAAAGGCAACTGAATTTCGGCAACCGGGCATCGAAGTCGGAATGCCGCGAAACTCACCGAGTCAAAGCGTTTCGCTGTTTGCGGAAGAAAGTCTGATGTAGAACAAGTAGCAGAAGCATACATGCTCAAGAGGGATCACCCGAAATTCAAAGGCAACTGAATTTCGGCAAACGGGGCATCGAAGTCGGAATGCGCGAAACTCACCGAGTCAAAGCGTTTCGCCGTTTGCGGAAGAAAGTCTGATGTAGAACAAGTAGCAGAAGCATACATGCTCAAGAGGGATCACCCGAAATTCAAAGGCAACTGAATTTCGGCAAACGGGGCATCGAAGTCGGAATGCCGCGAAACTCACCGAGTCAAAGCGTTTCGCCGTTTGCGGAAGAAAGTCTGATGTAGAACAAGTAGCAGAAGCATACATGCTCAAGAGGGATCACCCGAAATTCAAAGGCAACTGAATTTCGGCAACCGGGCATCGAAGTCGGAATGCCGCGAAACTCACCGAGTCAAAGCGTTTCGCTTTGCGGAAGAAAGTCTGATGTAGAACAAGTAGCAGAAGCATACATGGTCAAGAGGGATCCCTCGAAACTCAAAGGCAACTGAATTTCCGCAACCAAGGGATCGAAGTCGGAATGACGTGAAACTCACAGAGTCAAAGTGTTTCGCCGTTTGCGGAAGAAAGTCTGATGTAGAACAAGTAGCAGAAGCATACATGCTCAAGAGGGATCACCCGAACTTCAAAAGCAACTGAATTTCGGCAAACGGGCATCGAAGTCGGAATGACGTGAAACTCACAGAGTCAAAGTGTTTCGCCGTTTGCGGAAGAAAGTCTGATGTAGAACAAGAAGCAGAAGCATACATGCTCAAGAGGGATCACCCGAAATTCAAAAGCAACTGAATTTCGGCAAACGGGGCATCGAAGTCGGAATGCCGCGAAACTCACCGAATCAGAGCGTTTCGCTATTTGCGAAAGAAAGTCTGATGTAGAACAAGTAGCAGAAACATACATGCTCAAGAGGGATCACCCGAAATTCAAAGGCAATTGAATTTCGGCAACCGGGGCATCAAAGTCGGAATGCCGAGAAACTCACCTAGTCAAAGCGTTTCGCCGTTTCCTGAAGAATGTCTGATGTAGATCAAGTAGAAGAAGCATACATTTTCAAGAGGGATCACCCGAAATTCAAAGGCAGCTGAATTTCGGCAACCGGGGCATCGAAGTCTGAATGCCGCGAAACTCACCGTGTCAGAGCGTTTCGCTATTTTCGGAAGAAAGTCTGATGTAGAACAAGTAGCAGAAGCATACATGCTCAAGAGGGATCACCCCAAATTCAATGGCAACTGAATTTCGGCAAAACGGGCATCGAAGTCGGAATGCCGCGAAACTCACCGAGTCAAAGCGTTTCGCTGTTTGCGGAAGAAAGTCTGATGTAGAACAAGTAGCAGAAGCATACATGCTCAAGAGGGATCACCCGAAATTCAAAGGCAACTGAATTTCGGCAACCGGGCATCGAAGTCGGAATGCCGCGAAACTCACCGAGTCAAAGCGTTTCCCGTTTGCGGAAGAAAGTCTGATGTAGAACAAGTAGCAGAAGCATACATGCTCAAGAGGGATCACCCGAAATTCAAAGGCAACTGAATTTCGGCAAAACGGGCATCGAAGTCGGAATGCCGCGAAACTCACCGAGTCAAAGCGTTTCGTGTTTGCGGAAGAAAGTCTGATGTAGAACAAGTAGCAGAAGCATACATGCTCAAGAGGGATCACCCGAAATTCAAAGGCAACTGAATTTCGGCAACCGGGCATCGAAGTCGGAATGCCGCGAAACTCACCGAGTCAAAGCGTTTCCGTTTGCGGAAGAAAGTCTGATGTAGAACAAGTAGCAGAAGCATACATGCTCAAGAGGGATCACCCGAAATTCAAAGGCAACTGAATTTCGGCAACCGGGCATCGAAGTCGGAATGCCGCGAAACTCACCGAGTCAAAGCGTTTCGCGTTTGCGGAAGAAAGTCTGATGTAGAACAAGTAGCAGAAGCATACATGCTCAAGAGGGATCACCCGAAATTCAAAGGCAACTGAATTTCGGCAAACGGGGCATCGAAGTCGGAATGCCGCGAAACTCACCGAGTCAAAAGTTTGCGGAAGAAAGTCTGATGTAGAACAAGTAGCAGAAGCATACATGCTCAAGAGGGATCACCCGAAATTCAAAGGCAACTGAATTTCGGCAACCGGGGCATCGAAGTCGGAATGCCGCGAAACTCACCGAGTCAAAGCGTTTCGCTGTTTGCGGAAGAAAGTCTGATGTAGAACAAGTAGCAGAAGCATACATGCTCAAGAGGGATCACCCGAAATTCAAAGGCAACTGAATTTCGGCAACCGGGCATCGAAGTCGGAATGCCGCGAAACTCACCGAGTCAAAGCGTTTCGCTGTTTGCGGAAGAAAGTCTGATGTAGAACAAGTAGCAGAAGCATACATGCTCAAGAGGGATCACCCGAAATTCAAAGGCAACTGAATTTCGGCAACGGGGCATCGAAGTCGGAATGCCGCGAAACTCACCGAGTCAAAGCGTTTCGCCGTTTGCGGAAGAAAGTCTGATGTAGAACAAGTAGCAGAAGCATACATGCTCAAGAGGGATCACCCGAAATTCAAAGGCAACTGAATTTCGGCAAACGGGCATCGAAGTCGGAATGCCGCGAAACTCACCGAGTCAAAGCGTTTCGCTGTTTGCGGAAGAAAGTCTGATGTAGAACAAGTAGCAGAAGCATACATGCTCAAGAGGGATCACCCGAAATTCAAAGGCAACTGAATTTCGGCAAACCGGGCATCGAAGTCGGAATGCCGCGAAACTCACCGAGTCAAAGCGTTTCGCCGTTTGCGGAAGAAAGTCTGATGTAGAACAAGTAGCAGAAGCATACATGCTCAAGAGGGATCACCCGAAATTCAAAGGCAACTGAATTTCGGCAAACGGGCATCGAAGTCGGAATGCCGCGAAACTCACCGAGTCAAAGCGTTTCGCTGTTTGCGGAAGAAAGTCTGATGTAGAACAAGTAGCAGAAGCATACATGCTCAAGAGGGATCACCGAAATTCAAAGGCAACTGAATTTCGGCAAACGGGGCATCGAAGTCGGAATGCCGCGAAACTCACCGAGTCAAAGCGTTTCGCCGTTTGCGGAAGAAAGTCTGATGTAGAACAAGTAGCAGAAGCATACATGCTCAAGAGGGATCACCCGAAATTCAAAGGCAACTGAATTTCGGCAACCGGGCATCGAAGTCGGAATGCCGCGAAACTCACCGAGTCAAAGCGTTTCGCTGTTTGCGGAAGAAAGTCTGATGTAGAACAAGTAGCAGAAGCATACATGCTCAAGAGGGATCACCCGAAATTCAAAGGCAACTGAATTTCGGCAACGGGCATCGAAGTCGGAATGCCGCGAAACTCACCGAGTCAAAGCGTTTCGCTGTTTGCGGAAGAAAGTCTGATGTAGAACAAGTAGCAGAAGCATACATGCTCAAGAGGGATCACCCAAAATTCAAAGGCAACTGAATTTCGGAAACCGAGGCATCGAAGTCGGAATGCCGAGAAACTCACCGAGTCAAAGCGTTTCGCTGTTTGCGGAAGAAAGTCTGATGTAGAACAAGTAGCAGAAGCATACATGCTCAAGAGGGATCACCCGAAATTCAAAGGCAACTAAATTTCGGCAGCCGGGGCATCGAAGTCGGAATGCCGCGAAACTCACCGAGTCAAAGCGTTTCCCCGTTTGCGGAAGAAAGTCTGATGTAGAACAAGTAGCAGAAGCATACATGCTCAAGAGGGATCACCCGAAATTCAAAGGCAAATGAATTTCGGCAACCGGGCATCGAAGTCGGAATGCCGCGAAACTCACCGAGTCAAAGCGTTTCGCGTTTGCGGAAGAAAGTCTGATGTAGAACAAGTAGCAGAAGCATACATGCTCAAGAGGGATCACCCGAAATTCAAAGGCAACTGAATTTCGGCAAAACGGACATCGAAGTCGGAATGCCGCGAAACTCACCGAGTCAAAGCGTTTCGCCGTTTGCAGAAGAAAGTCTGATGTAGAACAAGTAGCAGAAGCATACATGCTCAAGAGGGATCACCCCAAATTGAATGGCAACTGAATTTCGGCAAAAGGGGCATCGAAGGCGGAATGCCGCGAAACTCACCGAGTCAAAGCGTTTTGCTGTTTGCGGAAGATAGTCTGATGTAGAACAAGTAGCAGAAGCATACATGCTCAAGAGGGATCACCCGAAATTCAAAGGCAATTGAATTTCGGCAAACGGGCATCGAAGTCGGAATGCCGCGAAACTCACCGAGTCAAAGCGTTTCGCCGTTTGCGGAAGAAAGTCTGATGTAGAACAAGTAGCAGAAGCATACATGCTCAAGAGGGATCACCCGAAATTCAATGGCAACTGAATTTCGGCAATGGGGGCATCGAAGGCGGAATGCCGCGAAACTCACCGAGTCAAAATGTTTCGCCGTTTGCGGAAGAAAGTCTGATGTAGAACAAGTAGCAGAAGCATACATGCTCAAGAGGGATCACCCGAAATTCAAAGGCAACTGAATTTCGGCAAAACGGGCATCGAAGTCGGAATGCCGCGAAACTCACCGAGTCAAAGCGTTTCGCCGTTTGCGGAAGAAGTCTGAGGTAGAAAAGTAGCAGAAGCATACATGCTCAAGAGGGATCACCAGAAAATCAAAGGCAACTGAATTTCGGCAACCGGGGCATCGAAGTCCGAATGCCGCGAAACTCATCGAGTCAAAGCGTTTCGCTGTTTGCGGAAGAAAGTCCGATGTAGAACAAGTAGCAGAAGCATACATGCTCAAGAGGGATCACCCAAAATGCAAAGGCAACTGAATTTCGGCAAACGGGCATCGAAGTCGGAATGCCGCGAAACTCACCGAGTCAAAGCGTTTCGCCGTTTGCGGAAGAAAGTCTGATGTAGAACAAGTAGCAGAAGCATACATGCTCAAGAGGGATCACCCGAAATTCAAAGGCAACTGAATTTCGGCAACGGGGCATCGAAGTCGGAATGCCGCGAAACTCACCGAGTCAAAGCGTTTCGCCGTTTGCGGAAGAAAGTCTGATGTAGAACAAGTAGCAGAAGCATACATGCTCAAGAGGGATCACCCGAAATTCAAAGGCAACTGAATTTCGGCAACCGGGCATCGAAGTCGGAATGCCGCGAAACTCACCGAGTCAAAGCGTTTCGCTGTTTGCGGAAGAAAGTCTGATGTAGAACAAGTAGCAGAAGCATACATGCTCAAGAGGGATCACCCGAAATTCAAAGGCAACTGAATTTCGGCAAACGGGCATCGAAGTCGGAATGCCGCGAAACTCACCGAGTCAAAGCGTTTCGCCGTTTGCGGAAGAAAGTCTGATGTAGAACAAGTAGCAGAAGCATACATGCTCAAGAGGGATCACCCGAAATTCAAAGGCAACTGAATTTCGGCAACCGGGCATCGAAGTCGGAATGCCGCGAAACTCACCGAGTCAAAGCGTTTCGCCGTTTGCGGAAGAAAGTCTGATGTAGAACAAGTAGCAGAAGCATACATGCTCAAGAGGGATCACCCGAAATTCAAAGGCAACTGAATTTCGGCAAACGGGCATCGAAGTCGGAATGCCGCGAAACTCACCGAGTCAAAGCGTTTCGCCGTTTGCGGAAGAAAGTCTGATGTAGAACAAGTAGCAGAAGCATACATGCTCAAGAGGGATCACCCGAAATTCAAAGGCAACTGAATTTCGGCAAACGGGCATCGAAGTCGGAATGCCGCGAAACTCACCGAGTCAAAGCGTTTCGCTGTTTGCGGAAGAAAGTCTGATGTAGAACAAGTAGCAGAAGCATACATGCTCAAGAGGGATCACCCGAAATTCAAAGGCAACTGAATTTCGGCAACGGGCATCGAAGTCGGAATGCCGCGAAACTCACCGAGTCAAAGCGTTTCGCCGTTTGCGGAAGAAAGTCTGATGTAGAACAAGTAGCAGAAGCATACATGCTCAAGAGGGATCACCCGAAATTCAAAGGCAACTGAATTTCGGCAAACGGGCATCGAAGTCGGAATGCCGCGAAACTCACCGAGTCAAAGCGTTTCGCCTGTTTGCGGAAGAAAGTCTGATGTAGAACAAGTAGCAGAAGCATACATGCTCAAGAGGGATCACCCGAAATTCAAAGGCAACTGAATTTCGGCAAACGGGCATCGAAGTCGGAATGCCGCGAAACTCACCGAGTCAAAGCGTTTCGCTGTTTGCGGAAGAAAGTCTGATGTAGAACAAGTAGCAGAAGCATACATGCTCAAGAGGGATCACCCGAAATTCAAAGGCAACTGAATTTCGGCAACCGGGCATCGAAGTCGGAATGCCGCGAAACTCACCGAGTCAAAGCGTTTCGCTGTTTGCGGAAGAAAGTCTGATGTAGAACAAGTAGCAGAAGCATACATGCTCAAGAGGGATCACCCGAAATTCAAAGGCAACTGAATTTCGGCAAACGGGCATCGAAGTCGGAATGCCGCGAAACTCACCGAGTCAAAGCGTTTCGCCGTTTGCGGAAGAAAGTCTGATGTAGAACAAGTAGCAGAAGCATACATGCTCAAGAGGGATCACCCGAAATTCAAAGGCAACTGAATTTCGGCAACCGGGCATCGAAGTCGGAATGCCGCGAAACTCACCGAGTCAAAGCGTTTCGCTGTTTGCGGAAGAAAGTCTGATGTAGAACAAGTAGCAGAAGCATACATGCTCAAGAGGGATCACCCGAAATTCAAAGGCAACTGAATTTCGGCAAACGGGCATCGAAGTCGGAATGCCGCGAAACTCACCGAGTCAAAGCGTTTCGCTGTTTGCGGAAGAAAGTCTGATGTAGAACAAGTAGCAGAAGCATACATGCTCAAGAGGGATCACCCGAAATTCAAAGGCAACTGAATTTCGGCAAACCGGGCATCGAAGTCGGAATGCCGCGAAACTCACCGAGTCAAAGCGTTTCGCCGTTTGCGGAAGAAGTCTGATGTAGAACAAGTAGCAGAAGCATACATGCTCAAGAGGGATCACCCGAAATTCAAAGGCAACTGAATTTCGGCAAACGGGGCATCGAAGTCGGAATGCCGCGAAACTCACCGAGTCAAAGCGTTTCGCTGTTTGCGGAAGAAAGTCTGATGTAGAACAAGTAGCAGAAGCATACATGCTCAAGAGGGATCACCCGAAATTCAAAGGCAACTGAATTTCGGCAAACGGGCATCGAAGTCGGAATGCCGCGAAACTCACCGAGTCAAAGCGTTTCGCTGTTTGCGGAAGAAAGTCTGATGTAGAACAAGTAGCAGAAGCATACATGCTCAAGAGGGATCACCCGAAATTCAAAGGCAACTGAATTTCGGCAAACGGGCATCGAAGTCGGAATGCCGCGAAACTCACCGAGTCAAAGCGTTTCGCTGTTTGCGGAAGAAAGTCTGATGTAGAACAAGTAGCAGAAGCATACATGCTCAAGAGGGATCACCCGAAATTCAAAGGCAACTGAATTTCGGCAAACGGGCATCGAAGTCGGAATGCCGCGAAACTCACCGAGTCAAAGCGTTTCGCTGTTTGCGGAAGAAAGTCTGATGTAGAACAAGTAGCAGAAGCATACATGCTCAAGAGGGATCACCCGAAATTCAAAGGCAACTGAATTTCGGCAACCGGGCATCGAAGTCGGAATGCCGCGAAACTCACCGAGTCAAAGCGTTTCGCTGTTTGCGGAAGAAAGTCTGATGTAGAACAAGTAGCAGAAGCATACATGCTCAAGAGGGATCACCCGAAATTCAAAGGCAACTGAATTTCGGCAAACGGGCATCGAAGTCGGAATGCCGCGAAACTCACCGAGTCAAAGCGTTTCGCTGTTTGCGGAAGAAAGTCTGATGTAGAACAAGTAGCAGAAGCATACATGCTCAAGAGGGATCACCCGAAATTCAAAGGCAACTGAATTTCGGCAAACGGGCATCGAAGTCGGAATGCCGCGAAACTCACCGAGTCAAAGCGTTTCGCTGTTTGCGGAAGAAAGTCTGATGTAGAACAAGTAGCAGAAGCATACATGCTCAAGAGGGATCACCCGAAATTCAAAGGCAACTGAATTTCGGCAAACGGGCATCGAAGTCGGAATGCCGCGAAACTCACCGAGTCAAAGCGTTTCGCTGTTTGCGGAAGAAAGTCTGATGTAGAACAAGTAGCAGAAGCATACATGCTCAAGAGGGATCACCCGAAATTCAAAGGCAACTGAATTTCGGCAACCGGGCATCGAAGTCGGAATGCCGCGAAACTCACCGAGTCAAAGCGTTTCGCTGTTTGCGGAAGAAAGTCTGATGTAGAACAAGTAGCAGAAGCATACATGCTCAAGAGGGATCACCCGAAATTCAAAGGCAACTGAATTTCGGCAAACGGGCATCGAAGTCGGAATGCCGCGAAACTCACCGAGTCAAAGCGTTTCGCTGTTTGCGGAAGAAAGTCTGATGTAGAACAAGTAGCAGAAGCATACATGCTCAAGAGGGATCACCCGAAATTCAAAGGCAACTGAATTTCGGCAACGGGGCATCGAAGTCGGAATGCCGCGAAACTCACCGAGTCAAAGCGTTTCGCTGTTTGCGGAAGAAAGTCTGATGTAGAACAAGTAGCAGAAGCATACATGCTCAAGAGGGATCACCCGAAATTCAAAGGCAACTGAATTTCGGCAAAACGGGCATCGAAGTCGGAATGCCGCGAAACTCACCGAGTCAAAGCGTTTCGCTGTTTGCGGAAGAAAGTCTGATGTAGAACAAGTAGCAGAAGCATACATGCTCAAGAGGGATCACCCGAAATTCAAAGGCAACTGAATTTCGGCAAACGGGCATCGAAGTCGGAATGCCGCGAAACTCACCGAGTCAAAGCGTTTCGCTGTTTGCGGAAGAAAGTCTGATGTAGAACAAGTAGCAGAAGCATACATGCTCAAGAGGGATCACCCGAAATTCAAAGGCAACTGAATTTCGGCAAACGGGGCATCGAAGTCGGAATGCCGCGAAACTCACCGAGTCAAAGCGTTTCGCTGTTTGCGGAAGAAAGTCTGATGTAGAACAAGTAGCAGAAGCATACATGCTCAAGAGGGATCACCCGAAATTCAAAGGCAACTGAATTTCGGCAAACCGGGCATCGAAGTCGGAATGCCGCGAAACTCACCGAGTCAAAGCGTTTCGCTGTTTGCGGAAGAAAGTCTGATGTAGAACAAGTAGCAGAAGCATACATGCTCAAGAGGGATCACCCGAAATTCAAAGGCAACTGAATTTCGGCAAAACGGGCATCGAAGTCGGAATGCCGCGAAACTCACCGAGTCAAAGCGTTTCGCCGTTTGCGGAAGAAAGTCTGATGTAGAACAAGTAGCAGAAGCATACATGCTCAAGAGGGATCACCCGAAATTCAAAGGCAACTGAATTTCGGCAAACGGGCATCGAAGTCGGAATGCCGCGAAACTCACCGAGTCAAAGCGTTTCGCCGTTTGCGGAAGAAAGTCTGATGTAGAACAAGTAGCAGAAGCATACATGCTCAAGAGGGATCACCCGAAATTCAAAGGCAACTGAATTTCGGCAAACGGGCATCGAAGTCGGAATGCCGCGAAACTCACCGAGTCAAAGCGTTTCGCCGTTTGCGGAAGAAGTCTGATGTAGAACAAGTAGCAGAAGCATACATGCTCAAGAGGGATCACCTGAACATTCAAAGGCAACTGAATTAGGGCATCGGGGCATCGAAGTCGGATAATGCCGCGAAACTACACCGAGTCAAAGCGTTTCGACGTTTGTTTGCGGAAGAAAGTCTTGTGTAGGAACAAACTAGCAGAAGCAAACATGCTCAAAAGAATCACTCCGAAATTCAAGCGCAACTGAATTTCGGCATAACGGGCATCGACAGTCGGAATGCCGCCGAAACTCACCGATTCAAAGCGTTTCGCTGTTTGCGGAATAAAGTGTGATGTAGAAGAAGTACGAGAAGCATCTATGCTAAAGAGGGATCACTCGAAATATCCAAATGCACCTGAATTGCGGCCAACTAGGCATCACGAAGTCGGGAAAATGACGCGAAACTCACCGAGTCAAAAGAGTTACGCCGTTTGCGATAGAAGAAAGTCTGATGTAGAACAATGTTCAGAAGCATACATGCTCAAGAGGGATCACCCGAAATTCAAAGGCAACTGTATTTAGGCAACTAGGGCATCGTAGGTCGGAAATGCCGCGAAACTCACCGAGGTCAGAGTTTTCGCTGTTTGTGGAAGAAAAGTCTGATGTAGAACAAGTTGCAGAAGCCATACCTGCTCAAGAGGGATCACCCGAAATTCCAAAGGCAACTGAATTTGGGCATCCGGGGCATCGAAGTCGGTAAATGCGGCGAAAATCACCGAGTCAAAGCGTTTTCGCCGTTTGTTGAAGAAAGTTTGGTGTAGAACAACTAGCACGATAGCATTAAATGCTCAAAAGGGATCACCCGAAATTTAAAGGCAAATGACTATCGTATAAATGGGGAATTGAAGTTGGGGAATGCCCTGCGAAACTCACCGTAGTCAAAGAGTTTCGCCGTTTGCTGAAGATAGTATGATGTAGAAACAAGTAGCAGAAGCATACATGCTCAAGAGGGATCACCCGAAATTCAAAGGCAACTGAATTTTGTTAACCGGGGAATCTGAAGCCGTAATGCTGCGAAACTCACCGAGGTCAAAGCGTTTCTTCGTTTTGCCTGAAAGACAAGTCTGATATAGATCAAGTACCAGAAACATTACATGCTCAAGAGGGGATCACCCGATATTCAAAGGGCAAACTGAAATATCGGCAATACGGGCACTCGAAGTCGGAATTGCCGCGAAACTCCACGAGTCAAAAGTTTTTGCCGTTTTGCGGAAGAAAGTCTGAGGTAGAAACAAGTAGCAGACGCATACATGCTCAAGAGGGATCACCCGAAATTCAAAGGCAACTGAATTTGAGGCATCCGGGGCTTCTAAGTCGGAATGCCGCGAAACTCACCGAGTCAAAGCGTTTCCGCCGTTTGTGGAAGAAAGTCCGGTTGTTAGAACAATTAGCAGAAGCATAAATGCTCATAAAGGGATCACTCGAAATTCAAAGGCAACTGAATTCGGGCTATCGGGGGCTTCGAGAGTCGGAATGCTTGCCGCGAAACTCTCCGAGTAAAAGGCGGTTTCGACGTTTGCGGATGAAAGTCTGGTGTGTTAGAAAAAGTAGCAGAAGAGAAGAATACATGCTCTTCAAAAGGGATCACCCGAAATTCAAAGGCAACGGAATTTGCGTCATCCGGGGCATCGTAGTCGGAATTGCGCGTGTAAACTCACCGAGTCAAAGCGTTTCGCTGTTTGCGGAAGAAAGTCTAGATGTTGAAGAAGAACAAGAAGCATACATGCTCAAGAGGGATCCACCCGAAAATTCAAACTGCAACTGAATTGCGGCAACTAACGGGCATCGATAGTCGGAATGACGGCGAAACTCACCGAGGTAAAAGCGTTTCGCTGTTTGCGGAAGAAAGTCTGATGTAGAACAAGTAGCAGAAGCATACATGCTCAAGAGGGATCACCCGAAATTCAAAGGCAACTGATATTTCGGCAACTCGGGCATCGAAGTCGGAATGCCGCGAAACTCACCGAATTCAAAGAGTTTTGCCTGTTTGCGGAAGAAAGTCTGATGTAGAACATGTAGCAGAAGCATTACACATGCTTAAAGAGGGATCACTGAAATTCAAAGGCAATTGAAAAATTGGGCTATCCGGGGCATCGAAAGTCGGAATGTCCGCGAAACTCACAGAGTCAAAAAGCGTTTCTACGTTTGCGGAAGAAAGTCTTGTGTAGATCAACTAGCAAGAAGCATTACATGCTCAAAAGGGATCACCCGAAATTTCAAAGGCAAACTGAATTTGGGCATCGGGGCATCGATAGTCGGAATGCCGCGAAAACTCACCGATTCAAAGCGTTTCGCTGTTTGCGGAAGATAGTCTGATGTAGAAGAAGTACAAGAAGCATACATGCTCATAGAGGGAATTCACTCGAAATTCAATGGCAACTGAATTGCGGGAACTAAGGCATCGAAGTCGGAAAATGACGCGAAACTATACCGAGTCAAAGCGTTTCGCCGTTTGCGGAAGAAAGTCATGATGTCGAACAAGTAGCAGAAGACACCTATGAACAATGCTCAAGAGGGAATCACCCGACAAATTCCAAAAGGCAACTGAATTTAGGCAACTAGGGCATCGAAGTCGGAATGCCGCGAAACTCACCGAGTCAAAGAGTTTCGCCGTGTTGCAGGAGAAATGTATGATGTAGGAACAAGTTAGCAGGAAGCATACATGCTCAAGAGGGATCACCCGAAATTTCAAAGGCAACTGAATTTGGGCATCGGGGCATCGATAGTCGGAATGCCGCGAAAACTCATCGAGTCATAGCGTTTCGCCGTTTGTGGAGTAAAGTCTAGGTGTTAGAACAACTAGCAGAAGAAATTTTTTTGATCAAAAAGGGATATCACCCGAAATTCAAAGGCAACTGAATTTCGTAAAATGGGGAATTGAAGTTGGAAATGCCGCGATAATCACCGAGTCAAAGCGTTTTCGACGTTTGCGGAAGAAAGTCTGGTGTTTGAACAACTAGTAGAAGCATACATGCTAAAGAGGGATCACCCGAAATTCAAAGGCAACTGAATTTTGTTAAGCGGGGAATCGAAGTCGGAATGCCGCGAAACTCACCGAGGTCAAAGCGTTTCTTCGTTTTTCGCGAAAGAAAGTTATGATATTAGATCAAGTTCAGAAACATACATGCTCAAGAGGGATCACCCGAAATTCAAAAGGCAATCGAATTTCGGCAACTTAGGGATCGAAGTCGAAAATGCCGCAAAACTCACCGAGGGTCAAAGAGTTTTGCTGTTTGCGGAAGAAAGTCTGATGTAGAACAAGTAGCAGAAGAAATTACTATGCTCAAGAGGGATCACCGAATATTCAAAGGCAACTGAAGTTTGGGCATACGGGGATCGAAAGTCGGAATGTCGCAGAAAATCACCGAGTTCAAAGAGTTTTGCTGTTTGCTGGCAGAAAGTATGGTGTAGAACAAGTAAGCAAGTGAAGCATACATGCTCCAGAGGGATCACCCGAAAATCAAAGGCAACTGATTTTTGGGCATCCGGGGATCGAAGTCGGAATGCCGCCGGAAACTCACAGAGTCAAAGCGTTTCGCTGTTTTGGAAGAAAGTCTTGTGTAAGAGACAACTAGCAGAAGCATAATTATGCTCAATAGGGATCACCCGAAATTCAAAGGCAAATGATATTGGGCATCGGTGTATCGAAGTCGGAATGCCGCGAAAAACTACGAGACAAAGCGTTTCGACGTTTGCGGAAAGAACGTCTGGTGTAGAACAAACTGTAGATGCCTACATGCTCAAAAGGGATCACCCGAAATTCAAAGGCAATCCGAATTGTTTAGCCGTGGGGTAATCTTTTTTTTTGAAGTCGGAATGCCGCGAAACTCACCGAGTCAAAGCGTTTTTCTTGTTTTTGCGGAAGAAAGTCTGATATAGACTCAAAGTAGCAGAGAAACATACATGCTCAAGAGGGATCACCCGAAATTCAAAGGCAACTGAATTTCGGCAACTAGGGCATCGATGTCGGAATGCGCCGAAACTCACCGATGTCAAAAAAGTTTTGCCGTTTGCGGTAAGAAAAGTCTGATTGTAGAACAAGTAGCAGAAGCCAACATGCTCAAGAGGGATCACCCGAAATTCAAAGGCAACGGAATTTGGGCATCGGGGGGCAATCGATGTCGGGATGCCGCGAAACTCACCGAGTCAAAGCGTTTCGCCGTTTTGTGGAAGAGGGTCTGGTGTGGAAAAACTAGCAGAAAGCATAAATGCTCAAAAGGGTTCACTCGAAATTTCAAAGGCAACTGTATTTGGGCCATCGTGGCATCGAAAGTCGGAATGCCTGCGAAACTCACCGAGTCAAAAGCGTTTCGACGTTTGGCGAAGAAAGTCTGGTGTAGGAACAAGTAGCAAAAGCATACTATGCTCAAAAGGGATCACCCGAAATTCAAAGGCAACTGAATTTCGGCATCCGGGGCATCGAAGGAGTGAATGCCGCGAAATCTCAACGATTCAAAGCATTTCGCAGTTTGCGGAAGAAAGGTGTCTGATTGTAGAAGAAGTACAAGAAGCATACGTGCTTGCAAGAGGGATCACCCGAAAATTCAGCAAATGGCAACTGGATTGCGGCAAACTAATGGCATCGATGTCGGAATGACGCGAAACTCACCGAGTCAAAGCGTTTCGCCGTTTGCGGAAGAAAGTCTGATGTAGAACAAGTAGCAGAAAGCATACATGCTCAAGAGGGATCACCCGAAATTCAAAGGCAACTGAAATATTCGGCAAATAGGGCATCGAGAGTGGGAATGCCACGAAACTCACCGATTCAAAGAGTTTTGATGTTTGCGGTAGAAAGTCTGATGTAGAACAAGTAGCAGAAGCATACATGCTCAAGAGGGGAATCACTGAAATTCAAAGGCAACTGAATTTCGGCATCCGGGGCATCGAGAGTCGGGAATGCCGCGAAACTCACCGAGTCAAAGCGTTTCGACGTTTTGCGGAAGAAAAGTCTTGTGTAGAACAACTAGCAGGAAGCAGACATGCTCAAAGGGATATGGGATCAACCGAAATTCAAAGGCCAATGAAGTTGAGGCATCTGGGCATCGAAGTCGGAATGACGCGAAACTCACCGATTCAAAGCGTTTCGCCGTTTGCGGGAAAAAGTTGATGTAGAAGAAGTAAGTACAAGACGCATCATGCTCAAGAGGAGGATCCACTCGAAATTCAATGCAAATGATTTGCGGCAAATAAGGCATCGACAGTCGGAATGAAACGAGAAACTCACCGACATTGTCAAAGGTTTCGCCGTTTGCGAAGAAAGAAAGTCTGATGGTAGAACAATGTCACCAGAAGCCTACATGCTCAAGAGGGATCACCCGAAATTCAAAGGCAACTGAATTTAGGGAACTAGGGCATCGGTGTGTCGGGGAATGCCGCGAAACTCACCGAGTCAAAGCGTTTTCGCCGTCTTGCGCGAAGAAAGTCTGATGTAGAACAAGTAGCAGAAGCATACATGCTCAAGAGGGATCACCCGAAATTCAAAGGCAACTGAATTTCGGCAACCGGGCATCGAAGTCGGAATGCCGCGAAACTCACCGAGTCAAAGCGTTTCGCTGTTTGCGGAAGAAGTCTGATGTAGTAGATAGCAGAAGCATACATGCTCAAGAGGGATCACCCGAAATTCAAAGGCAACTGAATTTCGGCAACCGGGCATCGAAGTCGGAATGCCGCGAAACTCACCGAGTCAAAGCGTTTCGCGTTTGCGGAAGAAAGTCTGATGTAGAACAAGTAGCAGAAGCATACATGCTCAAGAGGGATCACCCGAAATTCAAAGGCAACTGAATTTCGGCAACCGGGGCATCGAAGTCGGAATGCCGCGAAACTCACCGAGTCAAAGCGTTTCGCCGTTTGCGGAAGAAAGTCTGATGTAGAACAAGTAGCAGAAGCATACATGCTCAAGAGGGATCCCGAAATTCAAAGGCAACTGAATTTCGGCAACCGGGCATCGAAGTCGGAATGCCGCGAAACTCACCGAGTCAAAGCGTTTCGCCGTTTGCGGAAGAAAGTCTGATGTAGAACAAGTAGCAGAAGCATACATGCTCAAGAGGGATCACCCGAAATTCAAAGGCAACTGAATTTCGGCAACCGGGCATCGAAGTCGGAATGCCGCGACGAAACCGAGTCAAAGCGTTTCGCCGTTTGCGGAAGAAAGTCTGATGTAGAACAAGTAGCAGAAGCATACATGCTCAAGAGGGATCACCCGAAATTCAAAGGCAACTGAATTTCGGCAACCGGGCATCGAAGTCGGAATGCCGCGAAACTCACCGAGTCAAAGCGTTTCGCCGTTTGCGGAAGAAAGTCTGATGTAGAACAAGTAGCAGAAGCATACATGCTCAAGAGGGATCACCCGAAATTCAAAGGCAACTGAATTTCGGCAACCGGGCATCGAAGTCGGAATGCCGCGAAACTCACCGAGTCAAAGCGTTTCGCTGTTTGCGAAGAAAGTCTGATGTAGAACAAGTAGCAGA
>CM055356.1:25226230-25255368 GCA_029228515.1 Populus alba x Populus x berolinensis
GAAACTCACCGAGTCAAAGCGTTTCGCCTTTTGCGGAAGAAGTGTGATGTAGAACAAGTAGCAGAAGCATACATGCTCAAGAGGGATCACCCGAAATTCAAAGGCAACTGAATTTCGGCAACGGGGCATCGAAGTCGGAATGCCGCGAAACTCACCGAGTCAAAGCGTTTCGCTTTGCGGAAGAAGTGTGATGTAGAACAAGTAGCAGAAGCATACATGCTCAAGAGGGATCACCCGAAATTCAAAGGCAACTGAATTTCGGCAACCGGGGCATCGAAGTCGGAATGCCGCGAAACTCACCGAGTCAAAGCGTTTCGCTGTTTGCGGAAGGAAGTGTGATGTAGAACAAGTAGCAGAAGCATACATGCTCAAGAGGATCACCCGAAATTCAAAGGCAACTGAATTTCGGCACCGGGGCATCGAAGTCGGAATGCCGCGAAACTTACCGAGGCAAAGCGTTTCGTTGTTTGCGGAAGGAAGTGTGATGTAGAACAAGTAGCAGAAGCATACATGCTCAAGAGGGATCACCCGAAATTCAAAGGCAACTGAATTTCGGCAACCGGGGCATCGAAGTCGGAATGCCGCGAAAGTCACCGAATCAAAGCGTTTCGTTGTTTGCGGAAGGAAGTGTGATGTAGAACAAGTAGCAGAAGCATACATGCTCAAGAGGGATCACCCAAATTCAAAGGCAACTGAATTTCGGCAACCGGGCATCGAAGTCGGAATGCCGCGAAACTCACCGAGTCAAAGCGTTTCGCCGTTTGCGGAAGGAAGTGTGATGTAGAACAAGTAGCAGAAGCATACATGCTCAAGAGGGATCACCCGAAATTCAAAGGCAACTGAATTTCGGCAACCGGGGCATCGAAGTCGGAATGCCGCGAAACTCACCGAGTCAAAGCGTTTTCGCCGTTTGCGGAAGAAGTGTGATGTAGAACAAGTAGCAGAAGCATACATGCTCAAGAGGGATCACCCGAAATTCAAAGGCAACTGAATTTCGGCAACCGGGCATCGAAGTCGGAATGCCGCGAAACTCACCGAGTCAAAGCGTTTCGCTTTTGCGGAAGGAAGTGTGATGTAGAACAAGTAGCAGAAGCATACATGCTCAAGAGGGATCACCCGAAATTCAAAGGCAACTGAATTTCGGCAACCGGGCATCGAAGTCGGAATGAATGCCGCGAAACTCACCGAGTCAAAGCGTTTCGCTGTTTGCGGAAGGAAGTGTGATGTAGAACAAGTAGCAGAAGCATACATGCTCAAGAGGGATCACCCGAAATTCAAAGGCAACTGAATTTCGGCAACCGGGGCATCGAAGTCGGAATGCCGCGAAACTCACCGAGTCAAAGCGTTTCGCCGTTTGCGGAAGGAAGTGTGATGTAGAACAAGTAGCAGAAGCATACATGCTCAAGAGGGATCACCCGAAATTCAAAGGCAACTGAATTTCGGCAACCGGGGCATCGAAGTCGGAATGCCGCGAAACTCACCGAGTCAAAGCGTTTCGCCGTTTGCGGAAGAAGTGTGTGATGTAGAACAAGTAGCAGAAGCATACATGCTCAAGAGGGATCACCCGAAATTCAAAGGCAACTGAATTTCGGCAACCGGGGCATCGAAGTCGGAATGCCGCGAAACTCACCGAGTCAAAGCGTTTCGCCGTTTGCGGAAGAAGTGTGATGTAGAACAAGTAGCAGAAGCATACATGCTCAAGAGGGATCACCCGAAATTCAAAGGCAACTGAATTTCGGCAACCGGGGCATCGAAGTCGGAATGCCGCGAAACTCACCGAGTCAAAGCGTTTCGCCGTTTGCGGAAGGAAGTGTGATGTAGAACAAGTAGCAGAAGCATACATGCTCAAGAGGGATCACCCGAAATTCAAAGGCAACTGAATTTCGGCAACCGGGGCATCGAAGTCGGAATGCCGCGAAACTCACCGAGTCAAAGCGTTTCGCTTTTGGGAAGGAAGTGTGATGTAGAACAAGTAGCAGAAGCATACATGCTCAAGAGGGATCACCCGAAATTCAAAGGCAACTGAATTTCGGCAACCGGGGCATCGAAGTCGGAATGCCGCGAAACTCACCGAGTCAAAGCGTTTCGCTTTTGCGGAAGGAAGTGTGATGTAGAACAAGTAGCAGAAGCATACATGCTCAAGAGGGATCACCCGAAATTCAAAGGCAACTGAATTTCGGCAACCGGGCATCGAAGTCGGAATGCCGCGAAACTCACCGAGTCAAAGCGTTTCGCCGTTTGCGGAAGGAGTGTGATGTAGAACAAGTAGCAGAAGCATACATGCTCAAGAGGGATCACCCGAAATTCAAAGGCAACTGAATTTCGGCAACCGGGGCATCGAAGTCGGAATGCCGCGAAACTCACCGAGTCAAAGTGTTTCGCTGTTTGCGGAAGGAAGTGTGATGTAGAACAAGTAGCAGAAGCATACATGCTCAAGAGGGATCACCCGAAATTCAAAGGCAACTGAATTTCGGCAACCGGGGCATCGAAGTCGGAATGCCGCGAAACTCACCGAGTCAAAGCGTTTCGCTGTTTGCGGAAGGAAGTGTGATGTAGAACAAGTAGCAGAAGCATACATGCTCAAAAGGGATCACCCAAAATTCAAAGGCAACTGAATTTCGGCAACCGGGGCATCAAAGTCGGAATGCCGCGAAACTCACCGAGTCAAAGCGTTTCGCTTTTTGCGGAAGGAAGTGTGACGTAAAACAAGTAGCAGAAGCATACATGCTCAAGAGGGATCACCCGAAATTCAAAGGCCACTGAATTTCGGAAACCGGGGCACCGAAGTCGGAATGCCACAAAACTCACCGAGTCAAAGCCTTTCGCCGTTTGTGGAAGGAAGTGTGATGTAGAACAAGTAGCAGAAGCATACATGCTCAAAAGGAATCACCTGAAATTCAAAGGCATCTGAATTTCGGCAACAGGGGCATCGAAGTCGGAATGCCGCGAAACTCACCGAGTCAAAGCGTTTTGCCGTTTGCGGAAGGAAGTGTGATGTAGAACAAGTAGCAGAAGCATACATGCTCAAGAGGGATCACCCGAAATTCAAAGGCAACTGAATTTCGGCAACCGGGCATCGAAGTCGGAATGCCGCGAAACTCACCGAGTCAAAGCGTTTCGCTTTTTGCGGAAGGAAGTGATGTAGAACAAGTAGCAGAAGCATACATGCTCAAGAGGGATCACCCGAAATTCAAAGGCAACTGAATTTCGGCAACCGGGCATCGAAGTCGGAATGCCGCGAAACTCACCGAGTCAAAGCGTTTCGGTTTTGCGGAAGGAAGTGTGATGTAGAACAAGTAGCAGAAGCATACATGCTCAAGAGGGATCACCCGAAATTCAAAGGCAACTGAATTTCGGCAACCGGGGCATCGAAGTCGGAATGCCGCGAAACTCACCGAGTCAAAGCGTTTCGCCGTTTGCGGAAGAAGTGTGATGTAGAACAAGTAGCAGAAGCATACATGCTCAAGAGGGATCACCCGAAATTCAAAGGCAACTGAATTTCGGCAACCGGGGCATCGAAGTCGGAATGCCGCGAAACTCACCGAGTCAAAGCGTTTCGCTTTTTGCGGAAGGAAGTGTGATGTAGAACAAGTAGCAGAAGCATACATGCTCAAGAGGGATCACCCGAAATTCAAAGGCAACTGAATTTCGGCAACCGGGGCATCGAAGTCGGAATGCCGCGAAACTCACCGAGTCAAAGCGTTTCGCTTTTTGCGGAAGGAAGTGTGATGTAGAACAAGTAGCAGAAGCATACATGCTCAAGAGGGATCACCCGAAATTCAAAGGCAACTGAATTTCGGCAACCGGGGCATCGAAGTTGGAATGCCGCGAAACTCACCGAGTCAAAGCGTTTCGCTTTTGCGGAAGGAAGTCTGATGTAGAACAAGTAGCAGAAGCATACATGCTCAAGAGGGATCACCCGAAATTCAAAGGCAACTGAATTTCGGCAACCGGGGCATCGAAGTCGGAATGCCGCGAAACTCACCGAGTCAAAGCGTTTCGCCGTTTGTGGAAGGAAGTGTGATGTAGAACAAGTAGCAGAAGCATACATGCTCAAGAGGGATCACCCGAAATTCAAAGGCAACTGAATTTCGGCAACCGGGCATCGAAGTCGGAATGCCGCGAAACTCACCGAGTCAAAGCGTTTCGCGTTTGCGAAGGAAGAGAGTGATGTAGAACAAGTAGCAGAAGCATACATGCTCAAGAGGGATCACCCGAAATTCAAAGGCAACTGAATTTCGGCAACCGGGGCATCGAAGTCGGAATGCCGCGAAACTCACCGAGTCAAAGCGTTTCGCCGTTTGCGGAAGGAAGTGTGATGTAGAACAAGTAGCAGAAGCATACATGCTCAAGAGGGATCACCCGAAATTCAAAGGCAACTGAATTTCGGCAACCGGGGCATCGAAGTCGGAATGCCGCGAAACTCACCGAGTCAAAGCGTTTCGCCGTTTGCGGAAGAAGTGTGATGTAGAACAAGTAGCAGAAGCATACATGCTCAAGAGGGATCACCCGAAATTCAAAGGCAACTGAATTTCGGCAACCGGGGCATCGAAGTCGGAATGCCGCGAAACTCACCGAGTCAAAGCGTTTCGCCGTTTGCGGAAGAAGTGTGATGTAGAACAAGTAGCAGAAGCATACATGCTCAAGAGGGATCACCCGAAATTCAAAGGCAACTGAATTTCGGCAACCGGGGCATCGAAGTCGGAATGCCGCGAAACTCACCGAGTCAAAGCGTTTCGCCGTTTGCGGAAGGAAGTGTGATGTAGAACAAGTAGCAGAAGCATACATGCTCAAGAGGGATCACCCGAAATTCAAAGGCAACTGAATTTCGGCAACCGGGGCATCGAAGTCGGAATGCCGCGAAACTCACCGAGTCAAAGCGTTTCGCCGTTTGCGGAAGAAGTGTGATGTAGAACAAGTAGCAGAAGCATACATGCTCAAGAGGGATCACCCGAAATTCAAAGGCAACTGAATTTCGGCAACCGGGGCATCGAAGTCGGAATGCCGCGAAACTCACCGAGTCAAAGCGTTTCGCCGTTTGCGGAAGAAGTGTGATGTAGAACAAGTAGCAGAAGCATACATGCTCAAGAGGGATCACCCGAAATTCAAAGGCAACTGAATTTCGGCAACCGGGGCATCGAAGTCGGAATGCCGCGAAACTCACCGAGTCAAAGCGTTTCGCCGTTTGCGGAAGAAGTCTGATGTAGAACAAGTAGCAGAAGCATACATGCTCAAGAGGGATCACCCGAAATTCAAAGGCAACTGAATTTCGGCAACCGGGGCATCGAAGTCGGAATGCCGCGAAACTCACCGAGTCAAAGCGTTTCGCCGTTTGCGGAAGAAGTCTGATGTAGAACAAGTAGCAGAAGCATACATGCTCAAGAGGGATCACCCGAAATTCAAAGGCAACTGAATTTCGGCAACCGGGCATCGAAGTCGGAATGCCGCGAAACTCACCGAGTCAAAGCGTTTCGCCGTTTGCGGAAGAAGTCTGATGTAGAACAAGTAGCAGAAGCATACATGCTCAAGAGGGATCACCCGAAATTCAAAGGCAACTGAATTTCGGCAACCGGGCATCGAAGTCGGAATGCCGCGAAACTCACCGAGTCAAAGCGTTTCGCCGTTTGCGGAAGGAAGTCTGATGTAGAACAAGTAGCAGAAGCATACATGCTCAAGAGGGATCACCCGAAATTCAAAGGCAACTGAATTTCGGCAACCGGGCATCGAAGTCGGAATGCCGCGAAACTCACCGAGTCAAAGCGTTTCGCCGTTTGCGGAAGAAGTCTGATGTAGAACAAGTAGCAGAAGCATACATGCTCAAGAGGGATCACCCGAAATTCAAAGGCAACTGAATTTCGGCAACCGGGGCATCGAAGTCGGAATGCCGCGAAACTCACCGAGTCAAAGCGTTTCGCCGTTTGCGGAAGAAGTGTGATGTAGAACAAGTAGCAGAAGCATACATGCTCAAGAGGGATCACCCGAAATTCAAAGGCAACTGAATTTCGGCAACCGGGGCATCGAAGTCGGAATGCCGCGAAACTCACCGAGTCAAAGCGTTTCGCCGTTTGCGGAAGGAAGTCTGATGTAGAACAAGTAGCAGAAGCATACATGCTCAAGAGGGATCACCCGAAATTCAAAGGCAACTGAATTTCGGCAACCGGGGCATCGAAGTCGGAATGCCGCGAAACTCACCGAGTCAAAGCGTTTCGCCGTTTGCGGAAGAAGTCTGATGTAGAACAAGTAGCAGAAGCATACATGCTCAAGAGGGATCACCCGAAATTCAAAGGCAACTGAATTTCGGCAACCGGGGCATCGAAGTCGGAATGCCGCGAAACTCACCGAGTCAAAGCGTTTCGCCGTTTGCGGAAGGAAGTCTGATGTAGAACAAGTAGCAGAAGCATACATGCTCAAGAGGGATCACCCGAAATTCAAAGGCAACTGAATTTCGGCAACCGGGCATCGAAGTCGGAATGCCGCGAAACTCACCGAGTCAAAGCGTTTCGCGTTTGCGGAAGGAAGTGTGATGTAGAACAAGTAGCAGAAGCATACATGCTCAAGAGGGATCACCCGAAATTCAAAGGCAACTGAATTTCGGCAACCGGGGCATCGAAGTCGGAATGCCGCGAAACTCACCGAGTCAAAGCGTTTCGCCGTTTGCGGAAGAAGTCTGATGTAGAACAAGTAGCAGAAGCATACATGCTCAAGAGGGATCACCCGAAATTCAAAGGCAACTGAATTTCGGCAACCGGGGCATCGAAGTCGGAATGCCGCGAAACTCACCGAGTCAAAGCGTTTCGCCGTTTGCGGAAGGAAGTGTGATGTAGAACAAGTAGCAGAAGCATACATGCTCAAGAGGGATCACCCGAAATTCAAAGGCAACTGAATTTCGGCAACCGGGGCATCGAAGTCGGAATGCCGCGAAACTCACCGAGTCAAAGCGTTTCGCCGTTTGCGGAAGGAAGTCTGATGTAGAACAAGTAGCAGAAGCATACATGCTCAAGAGGGATCACCCGAAATTCAAAGGCAACTGAATTTCGGCAACCGGGGCATCGAAGTCGGAATGCCGCGAAACTCACCGAGTCAAAGCGTTTCGCCGTTTGCGGAAGGAAGTCTGATGTAGAACAAGTAGCAGAAGCATACATGCTCAAGAGGGATCACCCGAAATTCAAAGGCAACTGAATTTCGGCAACCGGGGCATCGAAGTCGGAATGCCGCGAAACTCACCGAGTCAAAGCGTTTCGCCGTTTGCGGAAGAAGTCTGATGTAGAACAAGTAGCAGAAGCATACATGCTCAAGAGGGATCACCCGAAATTCAAAGGCAACTGAATTTCGGCAACCGGGCATCGAAGTCGGAATGCCGCGAAACTCACCGAGTCAAAGCGTTTCGCCGTTTGCGGAAGGAAGTCTGATGTAGAACAAGTAGCAGAAGCATACATGCTCAAGAGGGATCACCCGAAATTCAAAGGCAACTGAATTTCGGCAACCGGGGCATCGAAGTCGGAATGCCGCGAAACTCACCGAGTCAAAGCGTTTCGCCGTTTGCGGAAGAAGTGTGATGTAGAACAAGTAGCAGAAGCATACATGCTCAAGAGGGATCACCCGAAATTCAAAGGCAACTGAATTTCGGCAACCGGGGCATCGAAGTCGGAATGCCGCGAAACTCACCGAGTCAAAGCGTTTCGCCGTTTGCGGAAGAAGTGTGATGTAGAACAAGTAGCAGAAGCATACATGCTCAAGAGGGATCACCCGAAATTCAAAGGCAACTGAATTTCGGCAACCGGGGCATCGAAGTCGGAATGCCGCGAAACTCACCGAGTCAAAGCGTTTCGCCGTTTGCGGAAGAAGTCTGATGTAGAACAAGTAGCAGAAGCATACATGCTCAAGAGGGATCACCCGAAATTCAAAGGCAACTGAATTTCGGCAACCGGGCATCGAAGTCGGAATGCCGCGAAACTCACCGAGTCAAAGCGTTTCGCCGTTTGCGGAAGAAGTGTGATGTAGAACAAGTAGCAGAAGCATACATGCTCAAGAGGGATCACCCGAAATTCAAAGGCAACTGAATTTCGGCAACCGGGGCATCGAAGTCGGAATGCCGCGAAACTCACCGAGTCAAAGCGTTTCGCCGTTTGCGGAAGAAGTCTGATGTAGAACAAGTAGCAGAAGCATACATGCTCAAGAGGGATCACCCGAAATTCAAAGGCAACTGAATTTCGGCAACCGGGCATCGAAGTCGGAATGCCGCGAAACTCACCGAGTCAAAGCGTTTCGCCGTTTGCGGAAGAAGTGATGTAGAACAAGTAGCAGAAGCATACATGCTCAAGAGGGATCACCCGAAATTCAAAGGCAACTGAATTTCGGCAACCGGGCATCGAAGTCGGAATGCCGCGAAACTCACCGAGTCAAAGCGTTTCGCCGTTTGCGGAAGAAGTCTGATGTAGAACAAGTAGCAGAAGCATACATGCTCAAGAGGGATCACCCGAAATTCAAAGGCAACTGAATTTCGGCAACCGGGGCATCGAAGTCGGAATGCCGCGAAACTCACCGAGTCAAAGCGTTTCGCCGTTTGCGGAAGGAAGTGTGATGTAGAACAAGTAGCAGAAGCATACATGCTCAAGAGGGATCACCCGAAATTCAAAGGCAACTGAATTTCGGCAACCGGGGCATCGAAGTCGGAATGCCGCGAAACTCACCGAGTCAAAGCGTTTCGCCGTTTGCGGAAGGAAGTGTGATGTAGAACAAGTAGCAGAAGCATACATGCTCAAGAGGGATCACCCGAAATTCAAAGGCAACTGAATTTCGGCAACCGGGGCATCGAAGTCGGAATGCCGCGAAACTCACCGAGTCAAAGCGTTTCGCCGTTTGCGGAAGAAGTGTGATGTAGAACAAGTAGCAGAAGCATACATGCTCAAGAGGGATCACCCGAAATTCAAAGGCAACTGAATTTCGGCAACCGGGGCATCGAAGTCGGAATGCCGCGAAACTCACCGAGTCAAAGCGTTTCGCCGTTTGCGGAAGAAGTGTGATGTAGAACAAGTAGCAGAAGCATACATGCTCAAGAGGGATCACCCGAAATTCAAAGGCAACTGAATTTCGGCAACCGGGGCATCGAAGTCGGAATGCCGCGAAACTCACCGAGTCAAAGCGTTTCGCCGTTTGCGGAAGGAAGTGTGATGTAGAACAAGTAGCAGAAGCATACATGCTCAAGAGGGATCACCCGAAATTCAAAGGCAACTGAATTTCGGCAACCGGGGCATCGAAGTCGGAATGCCGCGAAACTCACCGAGTCAAAGCGTTTCGCCGTTTGCGGAAGAAGTGTGATGTAGAACAAGTAGCAGAAGCATACATGCTCAAGAGGGATCACCCGAAATTCAAAGGCAACTGAATTTCGGCAACCGGGGCATCGAAGTCGGAATGCCGCGAAACTCACCGAGTCAAAGCGTTTCGCCGTTTGCGGAAGGAAGTGTGATGTAGAACAAGTAGCAGAAGCATACATGCTCAAGAGGGATCACCCGAAATTCAAAGGCAACTGAATTTCGGCAACCGGGGCATCGAAGTCGGAATGCCGCGAAACTCACCGAGTCAAAGCGTTTCGCCGTTTGCGGAAGAAAGTGTGATGTAGAACAAGTAGCAGAAGCATACATGCTCAAGAGGGATCACCCGAAATTCAAAGGCAACTGAATTTCGGCAACCGGGGCATCGAAGTCGGAATGCCGCGAAACTCACCGAGTCAAAGCGTTTCGCCGTTTGCGGAAGGAAGTGTGATGTAGAACAAGTAGCAGAAGCATACATGCTCAAGAGGGATCACCCGAAATTCAAAGGCAACTGAATTTCGGCAACCGGGGCATCGAAGTCGGAATGCCGCGAAACTCACCGAGTCAAAGCGTTTCGCCGTTTGCGGAAGAAGTCTGATGTAGAACAAGTAGCAGAAGCATACATGCTCAAGAGGGATCACCCGAAATTCAAAGGCAACTGAATTTCGGCAACCGGGGCATCGAAGTCGGAATGCCGCGAAACTCACCGAGTCAAAGCGTTTCGCCGTTTGCGGAAGAAGTTGATGTAGAACAAGTAGCAGAAGCATACATGCTCAAGAGGGATCACCCGAAATTCAAAGGCAACTGAATTTCGGCAACCGGGCATCGAAGTCGGAATGCCGCGAAACTCACCGAGTCAAAGCGTTTCGCCGTTTGCGGAAGGAAGTGTGATGTAGAACAAGTAGCAGAAGCATACATGCTCAAGAGGGATCACCCGAAATTCAAAGGCAACTGAATTTCGGCAACCGGGGCATCGAAGTCGGAATGCCGCGAAACTCACCGAGTCAAAGCGTTTCGCCGTTTGCGGAAGAAGTGTGATGTAGAACAAGTAGCAGAAGCATACATGCTCAAGAGGGATCACCCGAAATTCAAAGGCAACTGAATTTCGGCAACCGGGGCATCGAAGTCGGAATGCCGCGAAACTCACCGAGTCAAAGCGTTTCGCCGTTTGCGGAAGAAGTGTGATGTAGAACAAGTAGCAGAAGCATACATGCTCAAGAGGGATCACCCGAAATTCAAAGGCAACTGAATTTCGGCAACCGGGGCATCGAAGTCGGAATGCCGCGAAACTCACCGAGTCAAAGCGTTTCGCCGTTTGCGGAAGGAAGTGTGATGTAGAACAAGTAGCAGAAGCATACATGCTCAAGAGGGATCACCCGAAATTCAAAGGCAACTGAATTTCGGCAACCGGGCATCGAAGTCGGAATGCCGCGAAACTCACCGAGTCAAAGCGTTTCGCCGTTTGCGGAAGGAAGTGTGATGTAGAACAAGTAGCAGAAGCATACATGCTCAAGAGGGATCACCCGAAATTCAAAGGCAACTGAATTTCGGCAACCGGGGCATCGAAGTCGGAATGCCGCGAAACTCACCGAGTCAAAGCGTTTCGCCGTTTGCGGAAGAAGTGATGTAGAACAAGTAGCAGAAGCATACATGCTCAAGAGGGATCACCCGAAATTCAAAGGCAACTGAATTTCGGCAACCGGGCATCGAAGTCGGAATGCCGCGAAACTCACCGAGTCAAAGCGTTTCGCCGTTTGCGGAAGGAAGTGTGATGTAGAACAAGTAGCAGAAGCATACATGCTCAAGAGGGATCACCCGAAATTCAAAGGCAACTGAATTTCGGCAACCGGGGCATCGAAGTCGGAATGCCGCGAAACTCACCGAGTCAAAGCGTTTCGCCGTTTGCGGAAGGAAGTGTGATGTAGAACAAGTAGCAGAAGCATACATGCTCAAGAGGGATCACCCGAAATTCAAAGGCAACTGAATTTCGGCAACCGGGGCATCGAAGTCGGAATGCCGCGAAACTCACCGAGTCAAAGCGTTTCGCCGTTTGCGGAAGAAGTGTGATGTAGAACAAGTAGCAGAAGCATACATGCTCAAGAGGGATCACCCGAAATTCAAAGGCAACTGAATTTCGGCAACCGGGGCATCGAAGTCGGAATGCCGCGAAACTCACCGAGTCAAAGCGTTTCGCCGTTTGCGGAAGGAAGTGTGATGTAGAACAAGTAGCAGAAGCATACATGCTCAAGAGGGATCACCCGAAATTCAAAGGCAACTGAATTTCGGCAACCGGGGCATCGAAGTCGGAATGCCGCGAAACTCACCGAGTCAAAGCGTTTCGCCGTTTGCGGAAGGAAGTGTGATGTAGAACAAGTAGCAGAAGCATACATGCTCAAGAGGGATCACCCGAAATTCAAAGGCAACTGAATTTCGGCAACCGGGGCATCGAAGTCGGAATGCCGCGAAACTCACCGAGTCAAAGCGTTTCGCCGTTTGCGGAAGGAAGTGTGATGTAGAACAAGTAGCAGAAGCATACATGCTCAAGAGGGATCACCCGAAATTCAAAGGCAACTGAATTTCGGCAACCGGGGCATCGAAGTCGGAATGCCGCGAAACTCACCGAGTCAAAGCGTTTCGCCGTTTGCGGAAGGAAGTGTGATGTAGAACAAGTAGCAGAAGCATACATGCTCAAGAGGGATCACCCGAAATTCAAAGGCAACTGAATTTCGGCAACCGGGGCATCGAAGTCGGAATGCCGCGAAACTCACCGAGTCAAAGCGTTTCGCCGTTTGCGGAAGAAGTGTGATGTAGAACAAGTAGCAGAAGCATACATGCTCAAGAGGGATCACCCGAAATTCAAAGGCAACTGAATTTCGGCAACCGGGGCATCGAAGTCGGAATGCCGCGAAACTCACCGAGTCAAAGCGTTTCGCCGTTTGCGGAAGAAGTGTGATGTAGAACAAGTAGCAGAAGCATACATGCTCAAGAGGGATCACCCGAAATTCAAAGGCAACTGAATTTCGGCAACCGGGGCATCGAAGTCGGAATGCCGCGAAACTCACCGAGTCAAAGCGTTTCGCCGTTTGCGGAAGAAGTGTGATGTAGAACAAGTAGCAGAAGCATACATGCTCAAGAGGGATCACCCGAAATTCAAAGGCAACTGAATTTCGGCAACCGGGGCATCGAAGTCGGAATGCCGCGAAACTCACCGAGTCAAAGCGTTTCGCCGTTTGCGGAAGGAAGTGTGATGTAGAACAAGTAGCAGAAGCATACATGCTCAAGAGGGATCACCCGAAATTCAAAGGCAACTGAATTTCGGCAACCGGGGCATCGAAGTCGGAATGCCGCGAAACTCACCGAGTCAAAGCGTTTCGCCGTTTGCGGAAGAAGTGTGATGTAGAACAAGTAGCAGAAGCATACATGCTCAAGAGGGATCACCCGAAATTCAAAGGCAACTGAATTTCGGCAACCGGGGCATCGAAGTCGGAATGCCGCGAAACTCACCGAGTCAAAGCGTTTCGCCGTTTGCGGAAGAAGTGTGATGTAGAACAAGTAGCAGAAGCATACATGCTCAAGAGGGATCACCCGAAATTCAAAGGCAACTGAATTTCGGCAACCGGGGCATCGAAGTCGGAATGCCGCGAAACTCACCGAGTCAAAGCGTTTCGCCGTTTGCGGAAGGAAGTGTGATGTAGAACAAGTAGCAGAAGCATACATGCTCAAGAGGGATCAC
The DNA here is from genome assembly GCA_029228515.1 of Populus alba x Populus x berolinensis. Taxonomy (NCBI): domain Eukaryota; kingdom Viridiplantae; phylum Streptophyta; class Magnoliopsida; order Malpighiales; family Salicaceae; genus Populus; species Populus alba x Populus x berolinensis. Next base: position 25,239,275 of record CM055356.1, read on the forward strand.
CCGAAATTCAAAGGCAACTGAATTTCGGCAACCGGGGCATCGAAGTCGGAATGCCGCGAAACTCACCGAGTCAAAGCGTTTCGCCGTTTGCGGAAGGAAGTGTGATGTAGAACAAGTAGCAGAAGCATACATGCTCAAGAGGGATCACCCGAAATTCAAAGGCAACTGAATTTCGGCAACCGGGGCATCGAAGTCGGAATGCCGCGAAACTCACCGAGTCAAAGCGTTTCGCCGTTTGCGGAAGGAAGTGTGATGTAGAACAAGTAGCAGAAGCATACATGCTCAAGAGGGATCACCCGAAATTCAAAGGCAACTGAATTTCGGCAACCGGGGCATCGAAGTCGGAATGCCGCGAAACTCACCGAGTCAAAGCGTTTCGCCGTTTGCGGAAGGAAGTGTGATGTAGAACAAGTAGCAGAAGCATACATGCTCAAGAGGGATCACCCGAAATTCAAAGGCAACTGAATTTCGGCAACCGGGGCATCGAAGTCGGAATGCCGCGAAACTCACCGAGTCAAAGCGTTTCGCCGTTTGCGGAAGAAGTGTGATGTAGAACAAGTAGCAGAAGCATACATGCTCAAGAGGGATCACCCGAAATTCAAAGGCAACTGAATTTCGGCAACCGGGGCATCGAAGTCGGAATGCCGCGAAACTCACCGAGTCAAAGCGTTTCGCCGTTTGCGGAAGGAAGTGTGATGTAGAACAAGTAGCAGAAGCATACATGCTCAAGAGGGATCACCCGAAATTCAAAGGCAACTGAATTTCGGCAACCGGGGCATCGAAGTCGGAATGCCGCGAAACTCACCGAGTCAAAGCGTTTCGCCGTTTGCGGAAGGAAGTGTGATGTAGAACAAGTAGCAGAAGCATACATGCTCAAGAGGGATCACCCGAAATTCAAAGGCAACTGAATTTCGGCAACCGGGGCATCGAAGTCGGAATGCCGCGAAACTCACCGAGTCAAAGCGTTTCGCCGTTTGCGGAAGAAGTGTGATGTAGAACAAGTAGCAGAAGCATACATGCTCAAGAGGGATCACCCGAAATTCAAAGGCAACTGAATTTCGGCAACCGGGGCATCGAAGTCGGAATGCCGCGAAACTCACCGAGTCAAAGCGTTTCGCCGTTTGCGGAAGGAAGTGTGATGTAGAACAAGTAGCAGAAGCATACATGCTCAAGAGGGATCACCCGAAATTCAAAGGCAACTGAATTTCGGCAACCGGGGCATCGAAGTCGGAATGCCGCGAAACTCACCGAGTCAAAGCGTTTCGCCGTTTGCGGAAGGAAGTGTGATGTAGAACAAGTAGCAGAAGCATACATGCTCAAGAGGGATCACCCGAAATTCAAAGGCAACTGAATTTCGGCAACCGGGGCATCGAAGTCGGAATGCCGCGAAACTCACCGAGTCAAAGCGTTTCGCCGTTTGCGGAAGGAAGTGTGATGTAGAACAAGTAGCAGAAGCATACATGCTCAAGAGGGATCACCCGAAATTCAAAGGCAACTGAATTTCGGCAACCGGGCATCGAAGTCGGAATGCCGCGAAACTCACCGAGTCAAAGCGTTTCGCCGTTTGCGGAAGGAAGTGTGATGTAGAACAAGTAGCAGAAGCATACATGCTCAAGAGGGATCACCCGAAATTCAAAGGCAACTGAATTTCGGCAACCGGGGCATCGAAGTCGGAATGCCGCGAAACTCACCGAGTCAAAGCGTTTCGCCGTTTGCGGAAGAAGTGTGATGTAGAACAAGTAGCAGAAGCATACATGCTCAAGAGGGATCACCCGAAATTCAAAGGCAACTGAATTTCGGCAACCGGGGCATCGAAGTCGGAATGCCGCGAAACTCACCGAGTCAAAGCGTTTCGCCGTTTGCGGAAGGAAGTGTGATGTAGAACAAGTAGCAGAAGCATACATGCTCAAGAGGGATCACCCGAAATTCAAAGGCAACTGAATTTCGGCAACCGGGGCATCGAAGTCGGAATGCCGCGAAACTCACCGAGTCAAAGCGTTTCGCCGTTTGCGGAAGGAAGTGTGATGTAGAACAAGTAGCAGAAGCATACATGCTCAAGAGGGATCACCCGAAATTCAAAGGCAACTGAATTTCGGCAACCGGGGCATCGAAGTCGGAATGCCGCGAAACTCACCGAGTCAAAGCGTTTCGCCGTTTGCGGAAGGAAGTGTGATGTAGAACAAGTAGCAGAAGCATACATGCTCAAGAGGGATCACCCGAAATTCAAAGGCAACTGAATTTCGGCAACCGGGGCATCGAAGTCGGAATGCCGCGAAACTCACCGAGTCAAAGCGTTTCGCCGTTTGCGGAAGGAAGTGTGATGTAGAACAAGTAGCAGAAGCATACATGCTCAAGAGGGATCACCCGAAATTCAAAGGCAACTGAATTTCGGCAACCGGGGCATCGAAGTCGGAATGCCGCGAAACTCACCGAGTCAAAGCGTTTCGCCGTTTGCGGAAGAAGTGTGATGTAGAACAAGTAGCAGAAGCATACATGCTCAAGAGGGATCACCCGAAATTCAAAGGCAACTGAATTTCGGCAACCGGGGCATCGAAGTCGGAATGCCGCGAAACTCACCGAGTCAAAGCGTTTCGCCGTTTGCGGAAGAAGTGTGATGTAGAACAAGTAGCAGAAGCATACATGCTCAAGAGGGATCACCCGAAATTCAAAGGCAACTGAATTTCGGCAACCGGGGCATCGAAGTCGGAATGCCGCGAAACTCACCGAGTCAAAGCGTTTCGCCGTTTGCGGAAGAAGTGTGATGTAGAACAAGTAGCAGAAGCATACATGCTCAAGAGGGATCACCCGAAATTCAAAGGCAACTGAATTTCGGCAACCGGGGCATCGAAGTCGGAATGCCGCGAAACTCACCGAGTCAAAGCGTTTCGCCGTTTGCGGAAGAAGTGTGATGTAGAACAAGTAGCAGAAGCATACATGCTCAAGAGGGATCACCCGAAATTCAAAGGCAACTGAATTTCGGCAACCGGGGCATCGAAGTCGGAATGCCGCGAAACTCACCGAGTCAAAGCGTTTCGCCGTTTGCGGAAGGAAGTGTGATGTAGAACAAGTAGCAGAAGCATACATGCTCAAGAGGGATCACCCGAAATTCAAAGGCAACTGAATTTCGGCAACCGGGGCATCGAAGTCGGAATGCCGCGAAACTCACCGAGTCAAAGCGTTTCGCCGTTTGCGGAAGGAAGTGTGATGTAGAACAAGTAGCAGAAGCATACATGCTCAAGAGGGATCACCCGAAATTCAAAGGCAACTGAATTTCGGCAACCGGGGCATCGAAGTCGGAATGCCGCGAAACTCACCGAGTCAAAGCGTTTCGCCGTTTGCGGAAGAAAGTGTGATGTAGAACAAGTAGCAGAAGCATACATGCTCAAGAGGGATCACCCGAAATTCAAAGGCAACTGAATTTCGGCAACCGGGGCATCGAAGTCGGAATGCCGCGAAACTCACCGAGTCAAAGCGTTTCGCCGTTTGCGGAAGGAAGTGTGATGTAGAACAAGTAGCAGAAGCATACATGCTCAAGAGGGATCACCCGAAATTCAAAGGCAACTGAATTTCGGCAACCGGGGCATCGAAGTCGGAATGCCGCGAAACTCACCGAGTCAAAGCGTTTCGCCGTTTGCGGAAGAAGTGTGATGTAGAACAAGTAGCAGAAGCATACATGCTCAAGAGGGATCACCCGAAATTCAAAGGCAACTGAATTTCGGCAACCGGGGCATCGAAGTCGGAATGCCGCGAAACTCACCGAGTCAAAGCGTTTCGCCGTTTGCGGAAGGAAGTGTGATGTAGAACAAGTAGCAGAAGCATACATGCTCAAGAGGGATCACCCGAAATTCAAAGGCAACTGAATTTCGGCAACCGGGGCATCGAAGTCGGAATGCCGCGAAACTCACCGAGTCAAAGCGTTTCGCCGTTTGCGGAAGGAAGTGTGATGTAGAACAAGTAGCAGAAGCATACATGCTCAAGAGGGATCACCCGAAATTCAAAGGCAACTGAATTTCGGCAACCGGGGCATCGAAGTCGGAATGCCGCGAAACTCACCGAGTCAAAGCGTTTCGCCGTTTGCGGAAGGAAGTGTGATGTAGAACAAGTAGCAGAAGCATACATGCTCAAGAGGGATCACCCGAAATTCAAAGGCAACTGAATTTCGGCAACCGGGGCATCGAAGTCGGAATGCCGCGAAACTCACCGAGTCAAAGCGTTTCGCCGTTTGCGGAAGGAAGTGTGATGTAGAACAAGTAGCAGAAGCATACATGCTCAAGAGGGATCACCCGAAATTCAAAGGCAACTGAATTTCGGCAACCGGGGCATCGAAGTCGGAATGCCGCGAAACTCACCGAGTCAAAGCGTTTCGCCGTTTGCGGAAGGAAGTGTGATGTAGAACAAGTAGCAGAAGCATACATGCTCAAGAGGGATCACCCGAAATTCAAAGGCAACTGAATTTCGGCAACCGGGGCATCGAAGTCGGAATGCCGCGAAACTCACCGAGTCAAAGCGTTTCGCCGTTTGCGGAAGAAGTGTGATGTAGAACAAGTAGCAGAAGCATACATGCTCAAGAGGGATCACCCGAAATTCAAAGGCAACTGAATTTCGGCAACCGGGGCATCGAAGTCGGAATGCCGCGAAACTCACCGAGTCAAAGCGTTTCGCCGTTTGCGGAAGAAGTGTGATGTAGAACAAGTAGCAGAAGCATACATGCTCAAGAGGGATCACCCGAAATTCAAAGGCAACTGAATTTCGGCAACCGGGGCATCGAAGTCGGAATGCCGCGAAACTCACCGAGTCAAAGCGTTTCGCCGTTTGCGGAAGAAGTGTGATGTAGAACAAGTAGCAGAAGCATACATGCTCAAGAGGGATCACCCGAAATTCAAAGGCAACTGAATTTCGGCAACCGGGGCATCGAAGTCGGAATGCCGCGAAACTCACCGAGTCAAAGCGTTTCGCCGTTTGCGGAAGGAAGTGTGATGTAGAACAAGTAGCAGAAGCATACATGCTCAAGAGGGATCACCCGAAATTCAAAGGCAACTGAATTTCGGCAACGGGGCATCGAAGTCGGAATGCCGCGAAACTCACCGAGTCAAAGCGTTTCGCCGTTTGCGGAAGGAAGTGTGATGTAGAACAAGTAGCAGAAGCATACATGCTCAAGAGGGATCACCCGAAATTCAAAGGCAACTGAATTTCGGCAACCGGGGCATCGAAGTCGGAATGCCGCGAAACTCACCGAGTCAAAGCGTTTCGCCGTTTGCGGAAGAAGTGTGATGTAGAACAAGTAGCAGAAGCATACATGCTCAAGAGGGATCACCCGAAATTCAAAGGCAACTGAATTTCGGCAACCGGGGCATCGAAGTCGGAATGCCGCGAAACTCACCGAGTCAAAGCGTTTCGCCGTTTGCGGAAGGAAGTGTGATGTAGAACAAGTAGCAGAAGCATACATGCTCAAGAGGGATCACCCGAAATTCAAAGGCAACTGAATTTCGGCAACCGGGGCATCGAAGTCGGAATGCCGCGAAACTCACCGAGTCAAAGCGTTTCGCCGTTTGCGGAAGAAGTGTGATGTAGAACAAGTAGCAGAAGCATACATGCTCAAGAGGGATCACCCGAAATTCAAAGGCAACTGAATTTCGGCAACCGGGGCATCGAAGTCGGAATGCCGCGAAACTCACCGAGTCAAAGCGTTTCGCCGTTTGCGGAAGAAGTGTGATGTAGAACAAGTAGCAGAAGCATACATGCTCAAGAGGGATCACCCGAAATTCAAAGGCAACTGAATTTCGGCAACCGGGGCATCGAAGTCGGAATGCCGCGAAACTCACCGAGTCAAAGCGTTTCGCCGTTTGCGGAAGGAAGTGTGATGTAGAACAAGTAGCAGAAGCATACATGCTCAAGAGGGATCACCCGAAATTCAAAGGCAACTGAATTTCGGCAACCGGGGCATCGAAGTCGGAATGCCGCGAAACTCACCGAGTCAAAGCGTTTCGCCGTTTGCGGAAGGAAGTGTGATGTAGAACAAGTAGCAGAAGCATACATGCTCAAGAGGGATCACCCGAAATTCAAAGGCAACTGAATTTCGGCAACCGGGGCATCGAAGTCGGAATGCCGCGAAACTCACCGAGTCAAAGCGTTTCGCCGTTTGCGGAAGGAAGTGTGATGTAGAACAAGTAGCAGAAGCATACATGCTCAAGAGGGATCACCCGAAATTCAAAGGCAACTGAATTTCGGCAACCGGGGCATCGAAGTCGGAATGCCGCGAAACTCACCGAGTCAAAGCGTTTCGCCGTTTGCGGAAGGAAGTGTGATGTAGAACAAGTAGCAGAAGCATACATGCTCAAGAGGGATCACCCGAAATTCAAAGGCAACTGAATTTCGGCAACCGGGGCATCGAAGTCGGAATGCCGCGAAACTCACCGAGTCAAAGCGTTTCGCCGTTTGCGGAAGAAGTGTGATGTAGAACAAGTAGCAGAAGCATACATGCTCAAGAGGGATCACCCGAAATTCAAAGGCAACTGAATTTCGGCAACCGGGCATCGAAGTCGGAATGCCGCGAAACTCACCGAGTCAAAGCGTTTCGCCGTTTGCGGAAGGAAGTGTGATGTAGAACAAGTAGCAGAAGCATACATGCTCAAGAGGGATCACCCGAAATTCAAAGGCAACTGAATTTCGGCAACCGGGGCATCGAAGTCGGAATGCCGCGAAACTCACCGAGTCAAAGCGTTTCGCCGTTTGCGGAAGGAAGTGTGATGTAGAACAAGTAGCAGAAGCATACATGCTCAAGAGGGATCACCCGAAATTCAAAGGCAACTGAATTTCGGCAACCGGGGCATCGAAGTCGGAATGCCGCGAAACTCACCGAGTCAAAGCGTTTCGCCGTTTGCGGAAGGAAGTGTGATGTAGAACAAGTAGCAGAAGCATACATGCTCAAGAGGGATCACCCGAAATTCAAAGGCAACTGAATTTCGGCAACCGGGGCATCGAAGTCGGAATGCCGCGAAACTCACCGAGTCAAAGCGTTTCGCCGTTTGCGGAAGGAAGTGTGATGTAGAACAAGTAGCAGAAGCATACATGCTCAAGAGGGATCACCCGAAATTCAAAGGCAACTGAATTTCGGCAACCGGGGCATCGAAGTCGGAATGCCGCGAAACTCACCGAGTCAAAGCGTTTCGCCGTTTGCGGAAGAAGTGTGATGTAGAACAAGTAGCAGAAGCATACATGCTCAAGAGGGATCACCCGAAATTCAAAGGCAACTGAATTTCGGCAACCGGGGCATCGAAGTCGGAATGCCGCGAAACTCACCGAGTCAAAGCGTTTCGCCGTTTGCGGAAGAAGTGTGATGTAGAACAAGTAGCAGAAGCATACATGCTCAAGAGGGATCACCCGAAATTCAAAGGCAACTGAATTTCGGCAACCGGGGCATCGAAGTCGGAATGCCGCGAAACTCACCGAGTCAAAGCGTTTCGCCGTTTGCGGAAGGAAGTGTGATGTAGAACAAGTAGCAGAAGCATACATGCTCAAGAGGGATCACCCGAAATTCAAAGGCAACTGAATTTCGGCAACCGGGGCATCGAAGTCGGAATGCCGCGAAACTCACCGAGTCAAAGCGTTTCGCCGTTTGCGGAAGAAGTGTGATGTAGAACAAGTAGCAGAAGCATACATGCTCAAGAGGGATCACCCGAAATTCAAAGGCAACTGAATTTCGGCAACCGGGGCATCGAAGTCGGAATGCCGCGAAACTCACCGAGTCAAAGCGTTTCGCCGTTTGCGGAAGGAAGTGTGATGTAGAACAAGTAGCAGAAGCATACATGCTCAAGAGGGATCACCCGAAATTCAAAGGCAACTGAATTTCGGCAACCGGGGCATCGAAGTCGGAATGCCGCGAAACTCACCGAGTCAAAGCGTTTCGCCGTTTGCGGAAGAAGTGTGATGTAGAACAAGTAGCAGAAGCATACATGCTCAAGAGGGATCACCCGAAATTCAAAGGCAACTGAATTTCGGCAACCGGGGCATCGAAGTCGGAATGCCGCGAAACTCACCGAGTCAAAGCGTTTCGCCGTTTGCGGAAGAAGTGTGATGTAGAACAAGTAGCAGAAGCATACATGCTCAAGAGGGATCACCCGAAATTCAAAGGCAACTGAATTTCGGCAACCGGGGCATCGAAGTCGGAATGCCGCGAAACTCACCGAGTCAAAGCGTTTCGCCGTTTGCGGAAGAAGTGTGATGTAGAACAAGTAGCAGAAGCATACATGCTCAAGAGGGATCACCCGAAATTCAAAGGCAACTGAATTTCGGCAACCGGGGCATCGAAGTCGGAATGCCGCGAAACTCACCGAGTCAAAGCGTTTCGCCGTTTGCGGAAGGAAGTGTGATGTAGAACAAGTAGCAGAAGCATACATGCTCAAGAGGGATCACCCGAAATTCAAAGGCAACTGAATTTCGGCAACCGGGGCATCGAAGTCGGAATGCCGCGAAACTCACCGAGTCAAAGCGTTTCGCCGTTTGCGGAAGGAAGTGTGATGTAGAACAAGTAGCAGAAGCATACATGCTCAAGAGGGATCACCCGAAATTCAAAGGCAACTGAATTTCGGCAACCGGGCATCGAAGTCGGAATGCCGCGAAACTCACCGAGTCAAAGCGTTTCGCCGTTTGCGGAAGAAGTGTGATGTAGAACAAGTAGCAGAAGCATACATGCTCAAGAGGGATCACCCGAAATTCAAAGGCAACTGAATTTCGGCAACCGGGGCATCGAAGTCGGAATGCCGCGAAACTCACCGAGTCAAAGCGTTTCGCCGTTTGCGGAAGAAGTGTGATGTAGAACAAGTAGCAGAAGCATACATGCTCAAGAGGGATCACCCGAAATTCAAAGGCAACTGAATTTCGGCAACCGGGGCATCGAAGTCGGAATGCCGCGAAACTCACCGAGTCAAAGCGTTTCGCCGTTTGCGGAAGAAGTGTGATGTAGAACAAGTAGCAGAAGCATACATGCTCAAGAGGGATCACCCGAAATTCAAAGGCAACTGAATTTCGGCAACCGGGGCATCGAAGTCGGAATGCCGCGAAACTCACCGAGTCAAAGCGTTTCGCCGTTTGCGGAAGAAGTGTGATGTAGAACAAGTAGCAGAAGCATACATGCTCAAGAGGGATCACCCGAAATTCAAAGGCAACTGAATTTCGGCAACCGGGGCATCGAAGTCGGAATGCCGCGAAACTCACCGAGTCAAAGCGTTTCGCCGTTTGCGGAAGAAGTGTGATGTAGAACAAGTAGCAGAAGCATACATGCTCAAGAGGGATCACCCGAAATTCAAAGGCAACTGAATTTCGGCAACCGGGGCATCGAAGTCGGAATGCCGCGAAACTCACCGAGTCAAAGCGTTTCGCCGTTTGCGGAAGGAAGTGTGATGTAGAACAAGTAGCAGAAGCATACATGCTCAAGAGGGATCACCCGAAATTCAAAGGCAACTGAATTTCGGCAACCGGGGCATCGAAGTCGGAATGCCGCGAAACTCACCGAGTCAAAGCGTTTCGCCGTTTGCGGAAGAAGTGTGATGTAGAACAAGTAGCAGAAGCATACATGCTCAAGAGGGATCACCCGAAATTCAAAGGCAACTGAATTTCGGCAACCGGGGCATCGAAGTCGGAATGCCGCGAAACTCACCGAGTCAAAGCGTTTCGCCGTTTGCGGAAGAAGTGTGATGTAGAACAAGTAGCAGAAGCATACATGCTCAAGAGGGATCACCCGAAATTCAAAGGCAACTGAATTTCGGCAACCGGGGCATCGAAGTCGGAATGCCGCGAAACTCACCGAGTCAAAGCGTTTCGCCGTTTGCGGAAGAAGTGTGATGTAGAACAAGTAGCAGAAGCATACATGCTCAAGAGGGATCACCCGAAATTCAAAGGCAACTGAATTTCGGCAACCGGGGCATCGAAGTCGGAATGCCGCGAAACTCACCGAGTCAAAGCGTTTCGCCGTTTGCGGAAGAAGTGTGATGTAGAACAAGTAGCAGAAGCATACATGCTCAAGAGGGATCACCCGAAATTCAAAGGCAACTGAATTTCGGCAACCGGGGCATCGAAGTCGGAATGCCGCGAAACTCACCGAGTCAAAGCGTTTCGCCGTTTGCGGAAGGAAGTGTGATGTAGAACAAGTAGCAGAAGCATACATGCTCAAGAGGGATCACCCGAAATTCAAAGGCAACTGAATTTCGGCAACCGGGGCATCGAAGTCGGAATGCCGCGAAACTCACCGAGTCAAAGCGTTTCGCCGTTTGCGGAAGAAGTGTGATGTAGAACAAGTAGCAGAAGCATACATGCTCAAGAGGGATCACCCGAAATTCAAAGGCAACTGAATTTCGGCAACCGGGGCATCGAAGTCGGAATGCCGCGAAACTCACCGAGTCAAAGCGTTTCGCCGTTTGCGGAAGAAGTGTGATGTAGAACAAGTAGCAGAAGCATACATGCTCAAGAGGGATCACCCGAAATTCAAAGGCAACTGAATTTCGGCAACCGGGGCATCGAAGTCGGAATGCCGCGAAACTCACCGAGTCAAAGCGTTTCGCCGTTTGCGGAAGAAGTGTGATGTAGAACAAGTAGCAGAAGCATACATGCTCAAGAGGGATCACCCGAAATTCAAAGGCAACTGAATTTCGGCAACCGGGGCATCGAAGTCGGAATGCCGCGAAACTCACCGAGTCAAAGCGTTTCGCCGTTTGCGGAAGGAAGTGTGATGTAGAACAAGTAGCAGAAGCATACATGCTCAAGAGGGATCACCCGAAATTCAAAGGCAACTGAATTTCGGCAACCGGGGCATCGAAGTCGGAATGCCGCGAAACTCACCGAGTCAAAGCGTTTCGCCGTTTGCGGAAGAAGTGTGATGTAGAACAAGTAGCAGAAGCATACATGCTCAAGAGGGATCACCCGAAATTCAAAGGCAACTGAATTTCGGCAACCGGGGCATCGAAGTCGGAATGCCGCGAAACTCACCGAGTCAAAGCGTTTCGCCGTTTGCGGAAGAAGTGTGATGTAGAACAAGTAGCAGAAGCATACATGCTCAAGAGGGATCACCCGAAATTCAAAGGCAACTGAATTTCGGCAACCGGGGCATCGAAGTCGGAATGCCGCGAAACTCACCGAGTCAAAGCGTTTCGCCGTTTGCGGAAGAAGTGTGATGTAGAACAAGTAGCAGAAGCATACATGCTCAAGAGGGATCACCCGAAATTCAAAGGCAACTGAATTTCGGCAACCGGGGCATCGAAGTCGGAATGCCGCGAAACTCACCGAGTCAAAGCGTTTCGCCTTTGCGGAAGAAGTGTGATGTAGAACAAGTAGCAGAAGCATACATGCTCAAGAGGGATCACCCGAAATTCAAAGGCAACTGAATTTCGGCAACCGGGGCATCGAAGTCGGAATGCCGCGAAACTCACCGAGTCAAAGCGTTTCGCCGTTTGCGGAAGAAGTGTGATGTAGAACAAGTAGCAGAAGCATACATGCTCAAGAGGGATCACCCGAAATTCAAAGGCAACTGAATTTCGGCAACCGGGGCATCGAAGTCGGAATGCCGCGAAACTCACCGAGTCAAAGCGTTTCGCCGTTTGCGGAAGGAAGTGTGATGTAGAACAAGTAGCAGAAGCATACATGCTCAAGAGGGATCACCCGAAATTCAAAGGCAACTGAATTTCGGCAACCGGGGCATCGAAGTCGGAATGCCGCGAAACTCACCGAGTCAAAGCGTTTCGCCGTTTGCGGAAGAAGTGTGATGTAGAACAAGTAGCAGAAGCATACATGCTCAAGAGGGATCACCCGAAATTCAAAGGCAACTGAATTTCGGCAACCGGGGCATCGAAGTCGGAATGCCGCGAAACTCACCGAGTCAAAGCGTTTCGCCGTTTGCGGAAGGAAGTGTGATGTAGAACAAGTAGCAGAAGCATACATGCTCAAGAGGGATCACCCGAAATTCAAAGGCAACTGAATTTCGGCAACCGGGGCATCGAAGTCGGAATGCCGCGAAACTCACCGAGTCAAAGCGTTTCGCCGTTTGCGGAAGAAGTGTGATGTAGAACAAGTAGCAGAAGCATACATGCTCAAGAGGGATCACCCGAAATTCAAAGGCAACTGAATTTCGGCAACCGGGGCATCGAAGTCGGAATGCCGCGAAACTCACCGAGTCAAAGCGTTTCGCCGTTTGCGGAAGAAGTGATGTAGAACAAGTAGCAGAAGCATACATGCTCAAGAGGGATCACCCGAAATTCAAAGGCAACTGAATTTCGGCAACCGGGGCATCGAAGTCGGAATGCCGCGAAACTCACCGAGTCAAAGCGTTTCGCCGTTTGCGGAAGGAAGTGTGATGTAGAACAAGTAGCAGAAGCATACATGCTCAAGAGGGATCACCCGAAATTCAAAGGCAACTGAATTTCGGCAACCGGGGCATCGAAGTCGGAATGCCGCGAAACTCACCGAGTCAAAGCGTTTCGCCGTTTGCGGAAGAAGTGTGATGTAGAACAAGTAGCAGAAGCATACATGCTCAAGAGGGATCACCCGAAATTCAAAGGCAACTGAATTTCGGCAACCGGGGCATCGAAGTCGGAATGCCGCGAAACTCACCGAGTCAAAGCGTTTCGCCGTTTGCGGAAGAAGTGTGATGTAGAACAAGTAGCAGAAGCATACATGCTCAAGAGGGATCACCCGAAATTCAAAGGCAACTGAATTTCGGCAACCGGGGCATCGAAGTCGGAATGCCGCGAAACTCACCGAGTCAAAGCGTTTCGCCGTTTGCGGAAGAAGTGTGATGTAGAACAAGTAGCAGAAGCATACATGCTCAAGAGGGATCACCCGAAATTCAAAGGCAACTGAATTTCGGCAACCGGGGCATCGAAGTCGGAATGCCGCGAAACTCACCGAGTCAAAGCGTTTCGCCGTTTGCGAAGAAGTGTGATGTAGAACAAGTAGCAGAAGCATACATGCTCAAGAGGGATCACCCGAAATTCAAAGGCAACTGAATTTCGGCAACCGGGGCATCGAAGTCGGAATGCCGCGAAACTCACCGAGTCAAAGCGTTTCGCCGTTTGCGGAAGAAGTGTGATGTAGAACAAGTAGCAGAAGCATACATGCTCAAGAGGGATCACCCGAAATTCAAAGGCAACTGAATTTCGGCAACCGGGGCATCGAAGTCGGAATGCCGCGAAACTCACCGAGTCAAAGCGTTTCGCCGTTTGCGGAAGGAAGTGTGATGTAGAACAAGTAGCAGAAGCATACATGCTCAAGAGGGATCACCCGAAATTCAAAGGCAACTGAATTTCGGCAACCGGGGCATCGAAGTCGGAATGCCGCGAAACTCACCGAGTCAAAGCGTTTCGCCGTTTGCGGAAGAAGTGTGATGTAGAACAAGTAGCAGAAGCATACATGCTCAAGAGGGATCACCCGAAATTCAAAGGCAACTGAATTTCGGCAACCGGGGCATCGAAGTCGGAATGCCGCGAAACTCACCGAGTCAAAGCGTTTCGCCGTTTGCGGAAGAAGTGTGATGTAGAACAAGTAGCAGAAGCATACATGCTCAAGAGGGATCACCCGAAATTCAAAGGCAACTGAATTTCGGCAACCGGGGCATCGAAGTCGGAATGCCGCGAAACTCACCGAGTCAAAGCGTTTCGCCGTTTGCGGAAGAAGTGTGATGTAGAACAAGTAGCAGAAGCATACATGCTCAAGAGGGATCACCCGAAATTCAAAGGCAACTGAATTTCGGCAACCGGGGCATCGAAGTCGGAATGCCGCGAAACTCACCGAGTCAAAGCGTTTCGCCGTTTGCGGAAGGAAGTGTGATGTAGAACAAGTAGCAGAAGCATACATGCTCAAGAGGGATCACCCGAAATTCAAAGGCAACTGAATTTCGGCAACCGGGGCATCGAAGTCGGAATGCGCGAAACTCATCCATTCAAAGCTTTTAGTAGGAAAACAGCATATACATGCTCAAGAGGGATCACCCGAAAAACAACACACCGGGGCATCGAAAAAAAAAAGTCATCGCGAAAAAGAGTTAAGCGTTTCGCCTTTGCGGAAGGAAGTGTGATGTAGAACAAGTAGCAGAAGCATACATGCTCAAGAGGGATCACCCGAAATTCAAAGGCAACTGAATTTCGGCAACCGGGGCATCGAAGTCGGAATGCCGCGAAACTCACCGAGTCAAAGCGTTGCGCCCTTTGCGGAAGGAAGTGTGCTGTAGAACAAGTAGTAGAAGCATACATGCTCAAGAGGTATCACCCGAAATTCAAAGGAAACTAAATTTCAGCAACCGGGGAATCCAAGGCGGAATGCCGCGAAACTCACCGATTCAAAGCGTTTCACCCTTTGTGGAAGGAAGTGTGGTGTAGAACAAGTAGCAGAAACGTACATGCTCAAGAGGGATCACCCGAAATTCAAAGGCAACTGAATTTCGGCAACCGGGGCATCGAATCGGAATGCCACGAAACTCATCCAGTCAAAGCGTTACGCCCTTTGTGGAAGGAAGTGTGCTGTGGAACAAGTAGCAGAAGCATACATGCTCAAGAGGGATCACCAGAAATTCAAAGGCAACTGAATTTCGGCAATCGGAGCATCGAAGTCGGAATGCCGCGAAACTCACCGAGTCAAAGCGTTTCGCCCTTTGTGGAAGAAGTGTGCTGTGGAACAAGTAGCAGAAGCATACATGCTCAAGAGGGATCACCAGAAATTCAAAGGCAACTGAATTTCGGCAATCGGAGCATCGAAGTCGGAATGCCACGAAACTCAACGAGTCAAAGCGTTTCGCTGTTTGCGGAAGAGAGTGTGATGTAGAACAAGTAGCAGAAGCATACATGCTCAAGAGGGATCACCCGAAATTCAAAGGCAACTGAATTTCGGCAACCGGGGCATCGAAGTCGGAATGCCGCGAAACTCACCGAGTCAAAGCGTTTCGCCTTTTGCGGAAGAAGTGTGATGTAGAACAAGTAGCAGAAGCATACATGCTCAAGAGGGATCACCCGAAATTCAAAGGCAACTGAATTTCGGCAACCGGGCATCGAAGTCGGATGCCGCGAAACTCACCGAGTCAAAGCGTTTCGCCGTTTGCGGAAGAAGTGTTATGTAGAACAAGTAGCAGAAGCATACATGCTCAAGAGGGATCACCCGAAATTCAAAGGCAACTGAATTTCGGCAACCGGGGCATCGAAGTCGGAATGCTGCGAAACTCACCGAGGCAAAGCGTTTCGCCGTTTGCGGAAGAAGTGTTATGTAGAACAAGTAGCAGAAGCATACATGCTCAAGAGGGATCACCCGAAATTCAAAGGCAACTGAATTTGGGCAACCGGGGCATCGAAGTCGGAATGCCGCGAAACTCACCGAGTCAAAGCGTTTCGCCGTTTGCGGAAGAAGTGTTATGTAGAACAAGTAGCAGAAGCATACATGCTCAAGAGGGATCACCCGAAATTCAAAGGCAACTGAATTTCGGCAACCAGGGCATCGAAGTCGGAATGCCGCGAAACTCACCGAGTCAAAGCGTTTCGCTGTTTGCGGAAGAAGTGTGATGTAGAACAAGTAGCAGAAGCATACATGCTCAAGAGGGATCACCCGAAATTCAAAGGCAACTGAATTTCGGCAACCGGGCATCGAAGTCGGAATGCCGCGAAACTCACCGAGTCAAAGCGTTTGCCGTTTGCGGAAGGAAGTGTGTGTAGAACAAGAAAAAAAAAAAAAAAACAAAAAAAAAAAAAAAAAACAAAAAAAAAAATGTAGAACAAGTAGCAGAAGCATACATGCTCAAGAGGGATCACCCGAAATTCAAAGGCAACTGAATTTCGTCAACAGGGGCATCGAAGTCAGAATGCCGCGAAACTCACCGAGGCAAAGCGTTTCGTCGTTTGCAGAAGAAGTGTTATGTAGAACAAGTAGCACAAGCATACATGCTCAACAGGGATCACCCGAAATTCAAAGGTGACTGAATTTCGGCAAACGGGGCATCGAAGTCGGAATGCCGCGAAACTCATCGAGTCAAAGCGTTTCGCCTTTGCGGAAGAAGTGTGATGTAGAACAAGTAGCAGAAGCATACATGCTCAAGAGGGATCACCCGAAATTCAAAGGCAACTGAATTT